>BQNB010097956.1:0-25264 GCA_026074375.1 Tanacetum coccineum | reverse complement strand
TTTTGCTAAAAGATATGGATCAAGACTCTGCACATATGGTGGCTGCATCCAAAGTTCCCATGCTCAAACCGGGTGTGTATGAGATCTAGAGGATGAGGATTGAACAATATATCCAGATGATAGACAATGCACTGTGGGAAGTCATAAAGAATGTTGCAACCTTGCCAAAAACAACAACTATGGAAGGTGTTGTGACAGTGATGCCTATTACAACTGTTGAAGAAAAGGCTCCAAGAAGATTAGAGGTAAAAGCTAGAAGTACTTTAATGATGGGCATTCTCAATGAACATCAGTTAAGGTTTAACTTTATAAAGGATGCTAAGAAGTTGTTGGAAGCTGTAAAAAAGAGATTTGGTGGGAATGCAGCTACTAAAAAGACTTAAAGGAATATCTTAAAGCAGCAAAATGAAAACTTCACTGCTCCAAGCTTAGAGATGCTTGATCAAACTTTTGATAGGCTTCAAAATCTTGTGAGTCAGTTGGAGATTTTGGATGAAAAGCTTTCACAAGAAGATGTTAATCAAAAGTTATTAAGAAATTTGTCACCTGAGTGGAACACACATGCTGTTATATGAAGGAATAAAGCTGATTTGGATACAATGAGCATGGATGATCTCTACAAAAACCTCAAGGTGTATGAACCAGAAGTTAAAGGGATGTCTAGCTCAAGTTCAAGCACACTGCACGTGGCTTTTGTGTCCTCTTCAAATAACAACACTAGCATCACTAATGAAGCAGTTAATACTGCTCATGGAGTTTTTACTGCTAGCACTCAAGTTAATGCTGTTAACTTTACAAATATTGATAACTTGAGTGATGTTGTTATTTGTGCATTCTTTACTAGTCAACCAAATAGTCCTCAACTTGTACCTGAGGACTTACAACAAATCCATCCAGATAACATGGAAGAGATAGATTTGAGATGGAAAATGCCCATGTTGACTATGAGGGCAAGAATGTTTTAGAAGAATACAGGAAGGAAGCTTACTGTTAATGGCAATAAGACTATTGGTTTTGATAAGTCCAAAGTGGAGTGCTATAACTGCCATAAGAGGGGACATTTTGCTAGGGAGTGCAAAGCTCTAAGATATCAAGACAACAAGAACAAGGAAAGCTCAAAAAGGAGTGTGCTTGTGGAAACATCTACTTCTATGGCTTTGGTGTCATGTGATGGTCTTGGTGGATATGACTAGAGTGATCAGGCAGAGGAAGGGCCTAATTATGCACTCATGGCTTTCTCATCTTCAAGTTCTGACTCAAAGGTATCCAATGATTCTATTTGTTCAAAATCTTGTTTGAAAACTATTAAATCTCTTAAATCTTAAAATGATCAACTATTAAAAGATTTAAAGAAATCTGAGTTAATAGTTTTAGGTTATAAAACAGGTTTAAAGTCTGTGGAAGAAAATTTTGAAGTTTATAAAGCAAATAAGTCTATTTATTTGCAAGATATTAAAGGCTTAAAATTTGAAATTCATTTAGGAGAAATAGCTATTAGAGAGCTTAGGAAGAATCTTGAAATAGTTCAAAAAGAAAAAGATAGCATTCAACTTAATGTAGACAAATTTGAACAAGCATCTAAAAGTTTAAACAAGCTCATAGAGTGTCAGATAGTTGACAATTGCAAGAAAGGTTTAGGCTATGAAAATTATA
The DNA here is from genome assembly GCA_026074375.1 of Tanacetum coccineum. Lineage (NCBI taxonomy): Eukaryota > Viridiplantae > Streptophyta > Magnoliopsida > Asterales > Asteraceae > Tanacetum > Tanacetum coccineum. Next base: position 23,611 of record BQNB010097956.1, on the reverse strand, counting down.
ATGCAGTTGAACCTCCCTACACATGAAAATTCATGCCTCCTATACCTGACTTGTCTTTTACTGGTTTAGAATACAGTTTGTTAATGAGCCTGTAGTGAGGAACTGTAAAGCTATGTCTAGTTAAAGAAGTAGCCTTAAGGTAGTTAGGAAGAATGATGATGCCCCAATTATTGAAGAATGGGTGTCAGATGATGAGGAAGAGGATGTGTCTCAGCCTAAAATTGAAAAGAAAATAGTTAGGCCTAGTATTGTTAAGAAAGAGTTTGTCAAATCTAAACAACAAGAAAAAACTGCTAGGAAAACTGTTAAACAAATTGAGCAACATAGGCAAAACACTCACAGTTCAAGAGGCAATCAAATAAATTAGAACAATATGATGTCTCAAAAACTAGGAAGCAATTTTAAGATGTTTAATAAGGCCTGTTATGTGTGTGGAAGCTTTGATCATTTGCAAGTTGATTGCAATTACCATCAAAAACAGTTTCAAAATCAAAGGATGGTAAAACCTGTTTGGAACAATGCTCAAAGGGTGAATCATCAAAACTTTGCTAAAAAGACTCACCCCTGTGCTAAAAAGAACATGGTTCCAAGAGCAGTACTAATGAAGTCTGGTTTAGTATCAGTTAATACTGCTAGACAAGTTAATGCTGCTCACTCAAAAACAACAATGAATGCTGCTAGACCAATGTCATATCTTTCTAAAATAGCACATTCAACTGTTAAGAGGCCCATTCATAAGAACACAACATTTAAAAACAGTAATATTAATCAAATGGTTAATACTGTTAGGGATAAAAAAATTAATACTGCTAGGCCAAAAATAGTAGTTAATGATGTTAAGGGAAATAATTTTAATACTGTTAAGGCCTCAGCTTGTTGGTTTTGGAAACCAAAACATAAAGTTTTAGACATAGTTTTCTAAACACAACAGTGCATCAATCACCCTAAAGAAGGTTTTATTTATTGATGCGCAAGGCAGATCCAAGTCAGTAATGGCTTGGGTCCCCAAAAGAAACGATTTTCTTATCTAATGTGCAGGGCAATCCACAATGGATTTAAGGATCCAAGGAGTGATATTATAGTAGATGCTTCAATGCACATGACTAGGAGCATATCCTATCTTACAAACTATGAAGAGATAGATGGAGGATATGTTGCTTTTGGAGGGAACCCTAAAGGAGGGAAAATCAATGGAACAGCAAAGAAAAGTGTTAAATTGACGATGGAAAAGCTGTTTAGAATAGAATTAGAGTTAATACTGGTGACTCAAAGTTAATGCTGCTAGGCATAACTTACTACTGTTGGTTCTAAATTAATGCTGCTAGGCATACACTTACTACTGTTCAGTTACTACTGTTGGGTTAAAGTTACAACTGTTGAGGGTATTTTCATAAATACTTCAAATAAGGGTTTCAATCAGTCATTTAATCTATTTCATACTTTCATAAACTCTCTAATCATAAACCCTAACTCAATTTTATCATCCATGTTGGGAATTAGAGGCTTCTACGACTTAATGCTGCTGGTTCAAGTTTGTGTTGCTGCTGAAGATTAGAGAAAACAGTCTAAGTCATTAGTACTGTTAGTTTAATAGTTAGTGCTGTCAGTACAAAGTGTTAGTGCTGTTAGTACAATATGTTAGTACTGTCAGTTTATTAGTACTGTTAGTTATAATAGTTAGTACTGTTTGTTATATAGTTAGTACTGCTAAAGTGATATGCATGAGATATATTAGGAATATATATGCATTGATCACTTGATGCATTTTTTAAGCCCATTAGGGTTTCTTGGTGTATAAAAGAAACCCTAAGGCATAGATCTAGAAATAATATTTCTCATAGTTAGTATTCGTAGTTTCAAGGTTATTTTGTAACTTTGATTGTGTTTAATATATTAAAAGTTTAGCAAGATCTGTTTATTGTTTCATTGGTCTCTTAGTATTACAAACTAATTTTGCATAATTATTTAGGATTCTACAATCTTAGTTTCTAATTATAGTTGTCTTGGATCTATCCAACCAATAGGCTTTATCAGCTAAGTAAGATCTGTTTCAAAAAGGGATCAAACAATTTGGTATCAGAGCTTGTTGAGAAAATTATGAATAGAAGAACGCTATATCTACAAAGATTATCATAATCAAGAGGAAAGATGGATTACAGACATAAAACTACCCAAACGGTGTATGCACTAAAACTTCCAGTACTCAAAATTGGGGAGTATGGTCTATGAAGCATGAGGATGGAACAATACCTTACTTTCACTGATCATGCCCTTTGGGAAGTAATAGTAAATGGTGATTCAGTTTCACCAATTGCATCAGCTAGTGTTAGTGCTGAAGGTCCTATTCCTCCTAAAACGGTTGAACAAAAGCTAGCAAGGAAAAATAAACTAAAAACAAAAAGCACTCTTATGCTAGCCATTCCTGATGAGCACCTACTAAAGTTTCATGCCTGCAAGGATGCAAAGCCCCTATGGGAAGCTATCAAGAATAGGTTTGGAGGCAACAAGGAATCAAAGAAAATGCAGAAGACCATTCTCAAGCAGAATTATGAAAACTTTGTTGCATCAAGTCAAGAAGGACTGGATAAAACCTATGATGGGTTTCAAAATCTTATTAGTCAAATTGAAATACATGGTGAAGTTATCTCTTAAGAGGATGCAAATCTGAAGTTGTTAAGAAGCTTACCATCAGCTTGGAACAGTATTGCTTTAATCGTGAGAAACAAATCTGATCTAGACACGTTAAGAATGGATGATTTATATAATAATCTTAAGGTGTATGAATCTGAGATCAAAGGCAAATCAAGTTCAAGCTCAAATTCTTAGAATGTGGCTTTTGTTTCCTCAGATAACTCTAGCAGTACTAATGAAACAGTTAATACTACTCATAGTGTTTATGCTGCTAGTTTTAAGGATCAAGCTTCTACTGCATTATATGCTAATGATGTCATGTTTTCTTTCTTTGCTAACCACTCCAATTCCCCACAGTTGGACTATGAAGATTTAGAACAGATTGATGCTGATGATCTTGAAGAAATGGATCTCAAATGGCAAGTGGCAATGCTTACCATGAGAGTTAAGGGTCATTAAAGAAGGACAGGAAGGAAGATGGATTTAAATGACAAAGAGACTGTTGGCTTTGACAAGACAAAGGTTGAATGCTACAACTACCATAGGAGAGGTCATTTTGCTAGAGAATGCAGGGCACCAAGGAATCAGGGGAATAGAAATATAGATGCTCCAAAAAGGAATGCACCAGTGGATACATCTACTACATTGCTTGTAGCTTTAAGATGGGATAGGTGGTGCAGGATTGGAGCTTTCAGGTGGGAAGGCTTACAAACTTTGCTATAATGGCATATACATCCTAAGGTTCATCCAGTTTATCAAGTTCAGACTCTGAGGTACATACTTGCTCTAAAAATTGCTTAAAATCATATGAAACTCTTCAAAAATAGATGATTATAAAGGTAAAGTCTTAATAAATTAATCTAGAAATTATAGGTTATCAATATGGGATTAATTAATTAGAAGCTTGGAAGTTGTTGCATAAAAAGAATGAGCTGTTTATGAAGAATATATTTTTTTAATGTTTTGATGTCTAGTGGAAGATATTTCTATCAAAGGGACCTTAAAAATCAGTTAGAAGAAGCTTTAAAAGAGAAACGATGATTGAACTAAACTAGAAAATTTTGAAGAATATCAAGGTAATCTAACTAAAACTGGTTAATAGTCAATTAAGTGCTAAAGAAAAAACTGGTCTGGGTTATGATAGTCAAATGAATGAGAGTGAAGTGGTTCATAGTGTGTTTAACAGTAGAGAAAGTGATGTGGATGATAGTCTAGTAAATGATAGATTCAAAACAGGTGAAGGGTTTCATGCGATCCCCCCTCCCTACACTGGGAACTACATGCCCTCAAGACCTGACTTATCCTTTGCTAGATTAGATGATTCTGTCTATAAGACTAAAGTGGGTAAAACTGAAACTAGTATATCTAAGACTAGTAAGGATATTGTAGAAAAGCCTAAAACTGTTAGGCCTAGTGCTCCTATCATTGAAGAATGGGACACTGATAGTGATAATGATAGTGTGTTTAGACCTAAATCTGATCAGACAAAACCAAAGTTTACAAAAATAAATTTTGTCAAATTGTGAGATGTGAGTCTATTAATAAGGAAAACACACATAGGCAAGTAGAGTATCCCAGGAAAAGTCAAAGTCCTAGGGATAATAGAAGAAACTGGAATGGGATGATGACTCAGAAACTAGGGAATGGTTTTGAGTTTATAAAGAAAGCTTATTTTGTATGTGGAAGTTTCAACCATTTAATCAAAGACTGTGATTTTCATGACAATAAAATGGTAGAAAAACCAGTGTTGAATAATAAGAGAAGGGTTACTGGTCAAAGAGAAATTAGACCAGTATGGAACAATGCGCAGAGGGTTAATCACCAAAGTAAATTGACTCACCCACATCCTAAAAGGAATTTTGTTCCAACAGTAGTTGCAACAAAGTCAGGACAAGTGCCAGTTAATGCTGCTAAGCAAAGCTCTCCAAGAGCAGCAACATCAATTAGTACTGCCAGGCCTGTTAATACTGCTGCCCCTAAATCAAAAGTGAATGATGCATTGCCCACAACATATTCTTATTTTAAAGCACATTCACCAGTAAGAAGGGTCTTTAACTAAAAATCAGCAGCTAAAACCAATAATTTTAATGAAAAAGTTAATGTTGCTAGGGTTAACAATGTAACTACTGCTGGGCCAAAAGCAGTAGTTAGTGTTGCTGAGGGAAATGGGGAAAATGATGTTAAGTCCTCAGCATGCTGGATTAGGAGACCAACAAGAAATGTTATTGACCATAACTCTAAAGACAGTGTATCATACATGCTTAAAAGATTTGACTATGTTGATCTACAAGGCAGACTCAAGTCAGTAATGGCTTGGGTCCCCAAGAGAAACTAATTCTCTTATTTTGAGTGCATGGTAATCCACAATATACTTTATAGGATCAAGGGATTTTTGGCAGTGGATGCTCTAGGCATATGACTGGAAACAAGTCCTTCCTTACAGATTATCAAGAAACTGATGGTGGATTTGTTGCATTTGGAGGAAGTCCTAAAGGAGGTAAAATTACTGGAAAATGTAAAATTAGGACTGGTAAATTAGACTTTGAAGATGTATACTTTGTAAAGGAACTTAAGTTTAACCTTTTCTCTATCTCACAAATATGTGACAAGAAAAACAGTGTTCTTTTCACTGAGACTGAATGTCTTGTTCTATTTCCTGACCTTAAGCTACTTGATGAAAGTTAAGTCTTGCTTAAAGTTCCCAGACATGACTAAAATGTTTGGTTTTGATCTAAAAGAATGTTGTTTTTTTATTCTTCAGGAGGTTTGTCTTGTTTATTGCAAAGGATGACAATAGATGGTCTAATTATATGGACATTAGGAGGCTTGTAATATAAACTTTTAAACTAATGAAAAACTTGTAAGGGGAAACCTTGAAAGAGGATGGCCTTCAAAGCTTTTTGAAAATGGACCATACTTCTCTTGCTTGTCAGAAGGCCGTATGCAAAACAAAGCCACTAGTAAGACCCAAGCTTGTGAAGCTCTATTAGCCAACTCTTGCAAATGTTGCAAAAAGGATTTATTTGGACAACATCTGTTAGGAGTAGCAATCAAAAGGACATTTTGACTGGTTGTCACTGATGAACTTTAGTAGGTTTAGTTGGGTTTTCTTTTTGCCACATAAGGTGAGAACTAGTTGGATCCTTCTTGAAACTTTTATAAATGGCATGCAAAACCAAATAAACCATAAGGTTAAATCATCAGATGTGACAATAGAACTGAATTTACAAATAATGACATGAATCAGTTCTGTGGGATGAAAGGGATTAAGAGGGAATTCAGTGTTGCCAGAACTCTACAACAAAATAAAGTTACTGAAAGAAAGAATAGGACACTAATAGAGGCAGCTAGGGAATATGCTAGCAGATTCCTCGTATCTACTTCCATTTTTGGGCTGAAGCAGTTAATACTGCTTGCTATGTTCAGAATAGGGTTTTAGTGACCAAGCCTCACAACAAGACACCTTATGAACTATTACATGGTAGACTACCTAGTATAAGTTTTATGAGACCTTTTGGGTGTCTTGTGACCATTCTTAATACCTTAGATCCCCTAGGAAAATTTGATGGGAAGGCTAATAAGGGGTTCTTGGTTGGATACTCTATAAATAGCAAACATTTTAGGGTATTTAACACTAGAACTAGGAAAGTAGAGGAGAACCTGCACATAAAAATTTCTTGAAAACAAACCCAATGTTGCAGGGAGTAGACCAGATTGGCTCTTTGATATTGATTTACTACAAACTCTATGAATTATGAGCAAATGTTACTGTAGGGAATCAACTACTAATATGGAATGCACAGGTATCAAGGATAATTGTTAATGCAAGTACTACTCAACAATATATTCTGCTACCATTACTTTATAATAGTCCACAGAGCTCAGAGGATGCAGTTGCTGATGATGCTGGTAAAAAGACTAATGAAAAACCAGCAAATGAGGGTGAAAGAAATGGTCAAGAGAAGGAAGGATGAGCTTCAAATAAAGAAGGCGACCAGAATGTGCAAGATTTTAGAGCTGAATTAGATAATTTGCTTGTTCAACAGAAGGAAGGTTATGCTACCAGTACTAACAGAGTTGCTACTGTTAGTCCATCTGTTAGTGTTGTTGGGCAAAGTTTTGATAATCCTGATGATCTCCCAACTAATCCTCTTATGCCTAATTTGGAGGATACTAGTGATCTTCTAAATACTGGTATCTTTAGTGGTGCATATGATGATAAAGATGAGGGTGCAGAGGCCGACCTTAACAACTTGGAAACAACCATGTATGTCAGTCATATTCCCACAACCAGAATACACAAGGATCATCCTAAAGACCAGATAATTGGAGACATAAATTTAGCTACTCAAACAAGAAGGATGACAAAGATTTATAAAGAACATGCTTTGGTCAGTTACATTAATAAGTAGAGAAGAACAAATCACAAAGATTATCAAAACTGCTTATTTGCCTGTTTTCTCTCTCAAAAAGAACCCAAGAAGGTGATTCAAACTTTGGCTGATCCAAGCTGGATAAAGGCAATGCAAGATGAGCTACTACAATTTAAATTGCAGAAGGTTTTGAGATTGGTTGATTTACCCAAAGGCAAGCATGCCATTGGAACAAAATGGGTCTATAGAAACAAGAAAGATAAGAGAGGGATAGTAGTTAGAAACAAGGCAAGACTGGTTGCACAAGGTTACACCCAAGAAGAAGGAATTAATTATGATGAGGTTCTATGCTCCTGTTTCACTAGGTATAGAAAAGCAATAGGTTATTTTTGCCTACTGACATCATTTATGGCCATTTCATCAGAGACTTTATGAGAAGGGTCAATTACAAGTATTATGATACATTCAGTCACAATGTTGTGATCTACTCACAAAGCATTTGAACCGTTAGCATGTTTAACTTTATGAATGCTAGCATTGGATTACTTAATCTTGTAGTATGATATTTGCTAGATTTATGATTAGCTATGGTTTGAAGATGTATAGTGATGATACTTGGAGTTAAAACTGGTAGTTGTAGGGTTAATGCTGCTAGGCAGTATTGGTGCTACTGGGCGTAAGTTAGTACTGCTAGGCACAAAGTTAGTATTGCTGAGCCATAATGTTAGTACTTGTTGGAATTATAGATTCGATGAGACAAAAGAACAATAGAATGACAAACTACTTGGGACTATATTTTACATTATGGAATTCTACAAAAGATGGAGGATTCTACAAGATATGCTAAAGAAGGAAACAATATCAAGATTAATGTTGAAGATAAAGATTAGTCAAACATTAATGTTGAAGATTAATGTTGATTTATTAGTTTCCTAATTCAAACAAAAGACTGAAGTTAATGCTGATTAGTCAAATAGAAGACTGAAGTTAATGCTAATTGACTGAAGTTAATGCTGATTAGTCAAATAGAAGACTAAAGTTAATGCTAATTGACAAGTTTCCTAATTCAAATAGATTTCCTTTGTAAGTCTTATGGACTCTATTATATGAAGAGATCCATAGACATTGTTTTAAGGGTGTGCACAGAAAAACATGTGTGTGTAAACACGTAGAGATGTAGACGTCTAGTGAAGAAGTGTGTAGCCCCAAGGATCTTTGATCCCTGTTAGATTGTAACCGTTCTAGAGTTGATCGTCTAGAATTGGGGCTTGATGGAAACGTATGAATAGAAAACCTTGTTGAATATCTTTGTTCTTATTCCGCTTTGTTTTTATAACTTATGAACATTGATATTATCCTAGATAAAGGTCTAAACAATCTGAGCTTAAACGATTCAACGATCTTTAGGTTTTCACAGTACTGTTATGTTACCGTTGGAGTTACAACTGCTGAGCGAAATTCTTGGTCAATAAACAGTTTCCTACTATTATAGGTTTCCTTTTTTTACCTATATAACCGTATTCGACTACATCAAGTTCATTCTATACTCTTCGAATTACATAAAACGCTCTCAAATTACAAACCGACTTCACTTTATCACACGACTCCATAAATTAATCATCTATGGAGGATTTGAAGTTTGTTGATCAACACAATATGGTTGCTTGTTTGGAAAGAACAGAGGGGAATGCTAATTTTCATCAGATAGTGGACTTCTTGAATGCTAGCACTATCAGGTATTCTTTAACCATAACTCCTACTATCTATGCTTCTTATATTGAGTAGTTTTGGGCTACTGCTAAGTCCAAAATAGTCAATAATGAAACGCAAATACATGCCAAGGTTGATGGCAAGACTATAGTAATATCAGAATCATCAGTGAGGAGTAATCTTTACTTTAATGATGAGGATGGTGTTACTAGTCTAACAAATTCTGAAATTTTGGAAAACCTTGCATTGATGGGATATGAAATTGTTTCTGATAAACTTACTTTTTAAAAAGCTTTCTTTTCCCCTCAATGGAAGTATCTTATACATACCATCTTACATTGTCTAAGTTCAAAGTCTACTGCTTGGAATGAGTTTTCAACTAATATTGCTTCAGCAGTTATATGTTTGGCAAATAATCAAAAGTTTAATTTTTCTAAATTAAATTTTGATGGTATGTTAAGAAACTTGGATCCAAATTCTAAAAAGTTTTTGATGTATCTAAGGTTTTTACAACTATTTTTGAATAACCAAGTTAAAAATCTTGCAGAACCTTTTAATGATACTTATGAAACACCTAAACATACTCAAAAAGTTTTTGCTAATATGAGAAGAAAAGGCAAAGGTTTTTCAGGGACAGTTACTCCATTATTTCAAAGTATGTTGGTACCACAAGTAGTTAAGGGTGAAGGTTCAGGACAACCCTCTGAACCCCAACCTCCATCTTCAACTGCTCCTCCCTCTCAGGAAGAACAAGTTCCTGCTGTTGCAACATCTCACCCACAAACGACCCAAACACCTAGGCAAGCCAAAAGAGGTCGGGACATTGAGATACCTCAGTCTGGTGGTCCCCCTGAAAAGGTTGGTGATGAGGCTGTCCATAAGGAGTTGGGTGACAGAGTGGAAAGGGCTGCCACTACTGCTGCTAGCTTAGATGCAGAGCAGGACAATGGTAACATCCTTAAGACCTAATCCACGGCAATACCTAATGTGCCTATTTCTTAGGGAATTAGTACAGGTGGTATTCCCGGGTGCCAAGAAGCCATGGGGGGTACCATTGCTCAGACTAGGTCTGAGAGGGTACCTACACCTTCCTATGATTCACCTCTCCTAGGAGGTAACACACTTGGAAGTGATAAGGAAAGACTTGAACATCAAGATGATTTGAAGGATTTTGTACCACCAACACCCCATGATTCACCTCTCTCAGGAGGTCACACACCTGGAAGTGATGAGGGTAGACCTAACATAAATGAATTGATGGCTATTTGTATAAACTTGTCAAACAGGGTTCTTGCCTTCGAAACATTAAAGATTGCTCAACATTTGTTGATCAAAAAGTTAAAAAAGAAAGTCAAAAGATTGGAAAAGAAGCATAGGGCAAGAACTCCAGGGATGAAACTCTTCAAGATTGGTACCTCCAGGAGAAAGAGTTTGGATAAGGAGAATGTATCCAAACAGGGGAGGAATTTGAAGACAAGGCCAATGTTTGAAGAAGGTGATTTTGATGATGATATTGATGATATGGTGAATGAAGCAATAGAGAATGTTGAAGGTGATACAGTTAATGCTGGTGGTGCAGTTAACACTGCTACTACTGGAGTTAGTGCTACTAGTGGCATCAGTTCTTATGCTGGGTAATTCTATTAGTAATGCTGAACCAAGATGCCTCCAACAACATAATACACTGCATTTGAAGATAAGGATCTTACCATTGCTCAAACACTTGTAAAGATGAGAAGTGAGAAGGCTAAGGTAAAAGGAGTTGATTTCAGAGATGTGGAAGAATCTGCTAGATCAACAACAATTCTTCCACCTATTGATCCAAAAGATAAAGGCAAAGGCATTATACAAGAGCCTAAAAAGCCTCCAAAGAATCCTATAAAGGCTCAGATTCAAAGGGATGCAGAGATTGCTCAAAGACTGTTTGAAGAAGAACAAGCAATTATAAACTTTAAACGATTAAGTACCAATATCTTGCAATAATTATATAAAAGTGGGCAAAATAGATGGGATAAATGATATAATAAAGTGACGTTATTTGATGATATCAATGTGTTACTAGCAGAAAGACTTCAACAAAAAGAAAGAGAACAATTCACAATTGAACAAAGGTCTATATTTTTGGTAGAGACAATTACAGAAAGGAAAAGGTTCTGTACTGCACAAAGAGCTGAACAAATTAGAAACAAGCCACCAACCAGAGCTCAACTCAGAAACAAGATGGTTACTTATCTGAAACATATGGGCAAGTACACTCACAATCAACTAAAGAGCAAGATCTTTGAAGAAATTCAGAAGCTATATGAAAAGGAGCAGAAGTGGATCAATGACTTTGTTCCTATGGATTCTAAAGAAGGTGGAAAACCCCTCCTCGACAACAGGTAATTTCATGCCTCCAACACCATGACTTGTTTTTACTGGTTTAGTTGGTTTGTTAAAAGCACTTTAGTTGAGAACTGTAAAGCTATGTCTAGTGAAGAAGAGCCTAAGGTAGTTAAGAAGAATGATGATGCCTCATGTATTAAATAATGGGTGTCAGATGATGAGGAAGAGGATGTGTCTCAACCTAAAATTGAAAAAAATAGTTAGGCCTAGTATTGTTAAGAAAGAGTTTGTCAAATCAAAGCAACAAGAAAAAACTACTAGGAAAACTGTTAAACAAGTTGAGCAACATAGGCAAAACACTCACAGTCCAAGAGGAAATAAAAGAAATTAGAACAATATGATGTCTCAAAAACTAGGATGCAATTTTGAGATGTTTAATAAGGCCTGTTATGTGTGTGGAAGTTTTGATCATTTGCAGGTTGATTACAATTTCCATCAAAAACAGTTTCAAAATCAAAGGATGGTAAAACCTGTTTGGAACAATGCTCAAAGGGTGAATCATCAAAACTTTGTTAAAAAGAGTCACCCCTGTGCTAAAAAGAACTTGGTTCCAAGAGCAGTACTAATGAAGTCTGGTTTAGTATCAATTAATACTGCTAGACAAAATATTTCAAAAATAACAGTATTAGTTAATAATGCTAGACAAGTTAATATGCTCACTCAAAAACAACAGTAAATGTTGCTAGACCAATGTTATATCTTTCTAAAACAACACATTCAACTGTTAAGAGGCCCATTCATAAGAACACATCATTTAAAAACAGTGATATTAAGCAAAGGGTTAATACTGTTAGGGGTAAAAAAAATTAATACTGCTAGGCCAAAAGCAGTAGTTAATGTTGTTAAAGGAAATAATTTTAATGCTGTTAAGGCCTCAGCTTGTTGGGTTTGGAAACTAAAGCATAAAGTTTTAGACCATGTTTCTAAACACAACAGTGCATCAATCACCCTAAAAAAGTTTGATTATATTGATGCACAAGGCATATCCAAGTTAGTGATAGCTTGGGTCCCTAAAAGAAACTAATTTTCTTACCTAATGTGCAGAGCAATCCACAAATAGATTTAAAGGATCAAGGAGTAATTGATAGTGGATGCTCAAGGTACATGACAGGGAACATGTCCTATCTTACAGACTATGAAGAGATAGATGGAGGATATGTTGCTTTTGGAGGGAACCCCAAAGGAGAGAAAATCACAGGAAAAGGTACCATTAAAACTAGTAATCTAGATTTGTAAATTTGTAATTTTGTGAGAGTGTTAAAGTTTAATCTCTTTTTGTCTCACAAATGTGTGATAAAAAGAATAGTGTTCTTTTTAATGACACTGAATGTATTGTTTTATCTCCAAACTTTAAGTTAATTGATGAAAGTCAAGTTTTACTTAGAGTTCCTAGAAAGAACAATATGTATAGTGTTGATTTAAAGAACATAGTTCCTAAAGGAGGTTTAACTTGCCTTTTTGCAAAAGCCACATCTGATGAATCTAAACTTTGGCATAGAAGGCTAGGTCACTTAAATTTTAAAACCATGAATAAATTGGTTAAGGGAAATCTTGTAAGAGGTTTACCTTCCAAACTTTTTGAAAATGATCAAACCTGTGTTGCTTGTCAAAAGGGAAAGAAGCACAGAGCCTCTTGTAAGTCCAAAACAGATAACTCAATCAGTCTTCCTTTACATTTGTTACATATGGACTTATTTGGTCCAACATTTGTAAAAAAGCCTTATGAAGAAAATGTATTGCCTAGTTGTCACAAATGATTATAGTAGGTTTATATGGGTTTTCTTTCTAGCTACTAAGGATGAGACTAGTGGCATTCTTAAGTCCTTTATAACAGGGATAGAAAATCTAGTAGATCACAAGGTTAAAAGGATTAGATGTGATAATGGAACTGAATTAAAAAACAGAGAGATGAATTAGTTTTGTGATATGAAGGGTATTTTGAGACAATTTAGTGTAGCTAGAACTCCTCAACAAAATAGAGTTGTTGAGAGGAGGAATAGGACACTAATTGAGGCTGCTAGGACTATGCTAGCTGATTTTAAGTTGCCAACTACTTTTTGGGAGTGTTAGTAGTTAAGCCTCATAACAAGACTCCATATGAACTTTTTCATGGTAGAACACCAACTTTAAGTTTTATGAGACTATTTGGGTGTCTTCTTACCATTCTCAATACCATATATCACTTAGGAAAATTTGATGGTAAGGCCGATGAAGGTTTCTTTGTTGGATACTCTTTGAATAGTAAAGCCTTTAGAGTATTCAATAGTAGAACAAGGATAATGGAAGAAAACTTGCATATTAGGTTTAGTGAGAGTACACCTAATGTTGTAGGTAGTGGACCAGATTGGCTATTTAATATTGATGCACTAACAAGAACAATGAATTATGAGCCAATTGTTGCAGGTACACAGTCTAATGGTTTTGGCATAAAACTTGTATGGTCTATATCACAGATAATAGGATCAGCGCTCACAAATGAGATTTTGAGACTAATTGGAGCGCGTGCATCTTATCATTGTCAAGTATTCTATTGAGGAGACTATGTATTTCAGCTATAACATAGAGATCTTATACCTACTCAACTAGAATCACATTGCATACCTACATGTAAGATCCAATTGTTGCAGGTACACGGTCTAATGGTTTTGCAAGTACAAAAGCAAGTGATAATGCAGGTCAAGCTAGAAAGGAGACAGAACCTGTCAAAGATTACATTTTGCTACCATTATGGACTGCTGATCCACCATATTCCCAAGATCCAAAGAGTTCTCATGATGATGGATCCAAACCTTCAAGTGATGATGGAAAGAAGGTTGATGAAGATCCAAGAAAAGATAGTGAATGTAATGATCAAGAGAAGGAAGATAATGTTAACAGCACTAACAATGTTAATGTTGCTGGCATAAATAAGGTTAATGTTGTTGGTGGAAAAACAAGCATTGAACTTCTATTTGATCCAAATATGCCTGCTTTGGAAGATTATAGCATATTTGACTTCTCAAGAGATGATAAAGATGATGGTGCAGCGGCTGACATGAACAATTTAGATACAACAATCCAAGTCAGTCCTATTCTAACTACAAGAATTCATAAAGATCATCCTCTTGATCAAGTGATTGGAGATTTGCAATCAGCTACACAAACAAGAAAGATGTCAAAGAATTTGAAGGAACATGGGTTTGTTAGTTCTCTGATTCACAAAGAAACAAACAAAAATACCTTCAAACTGCTTGTTTTGCGTGCTTTTTATCATATGTAAGAACCCAAAAAGGTAATTCATACATTGAAGGATCCAAGCTGGATAGAGGCTATGTAGGAAGAGCTTCTACAATTCAAGTTACAAGAAGTTTAGACTTAGTAGATTTACCAAATGAAAAAGGGCTTTAGACCTCTAATGGTTTTCAGGAATAAAAAGGATAAAAGGGGAATTGTGATAAGAAATAAAGAAAGATTGGTTGCTCAAGGGTACACACAAGAAGAAGGGATTGACTATGATGAAGTCTTTGCCCCTGTTGCAAGAATTGAAGCAATTAGGCTATTTTTAGCTTATGCTTCATTTAAAGATTTTGTGGTGTATCAAATGGATGTAAAAAGTGCTTTTCTCTATGGAAAGATTGAAAAAGAGGTGTATGTATGTCAACCACCAGGATTTGAAGATCCAGACTTCCTGATAGAGATATCAGTTGAAAAAGCAATGTATGACTACATCAAGCCTAAGCATGGTATGAAACCTGTCAACATATTTGTTGACATGGGTTTCAAAGAGGGAAAAATGACAAGACCTTATTCATCAAAAGGCACAAAGGTGATATTTTGCTGGTCCAAGTTTATGTGGATGATATCATCTTTGGTTCAACAAAGAAAGAGCTATGCATTGCATTTGAGAAGTTAATGCATGAGAAATTTCAGATGAGTTCTATGGGAGAACTTACATTCTCTTGGATTACAAGTGGCAATCAAAGAAGGATGGCAGTATTTTATTAGTCAATATAAATATGTTGTTTACATTATAAAGAAAATTAGGTTTTACAGAAGCAGGACTGCAAGCACACCAATGGAACCAAAGCCTCTGCTCAAGGATGAAGATGGTGATGAAGTAGATGTTTCATATGTATTAGGTATAATGATTGTTCATTGATGTTTCCTTACGATCTTCAAGACCTGACTTCGATGTTGCAGTGTGTTCTCCTGTGTTAGATACAAAGTCATCCAAAGTTCCCATCTTCATGCTGTGAAAAGGAATTTAAGGTACTTAAAAGGTCAACCAAAATTAGCCTTTAAGTACCAAAAGATTCTCCTATGATTTTGTAGTCATACACTGATATGATTAAGCTTGAGCAGCTTGGATAGGAAGTCTACAACAAGAGGTTGTCAATTTCTTGGATGTAGATTAATATCATGACAGTGCATGAAACAGACATTGGTTGCAATTCTACAAAAAAGCGAGTATGTGGCGCTTCAAGTTGTTGTGGCCAAGGCTTTGGATTCAGAATTAACTACTTGAATTAATAGGGTATAATTTTATGCAAACCAAAATCTTATTGACAATAACAGTACATGATGCATAATTAAAATTCATATTTTCATTCAAAAAAAGCTATAGAGATCAAACATGCATTTATTAAAGATTGCAATGATAAAAAAATTGATTCAAATGGTCACAAACCATAGCTGAACAAGATTTGCAGATTGCTTACAAAAGCATTGATGTAAGTAGATTTCAATATTTATCTGCTAGTATTGGAATGCTAAATCTTTAAAGTCTTTATCTCTTTATGTTTTTGTAGAGTTTTGTATGAATTAGTACTGTTATTCATGTCATTAAAAGTTTCTGCTATTAAGTATAATTAGTACTGCTGGTTATACTTAATACTGCTGAGTTTTACTACTATAGATATACTTAAATACAGTTAGTATAATTAATACTGTGATAATTGTGAAAATTGCTATGGCTTGTGTTTTCTTGGTTTTTAGACTAACATTTTGCAGGAAAAGCAAAGAAAAGTGTTAAATTGATGATGGAAAAGTTGTTTAGAATGGAATTGGAGTTAATGCTAGTGACTCAAAGTTAATGTTGCTAAGCATAACTTACTACTGTTGGGTAAAAGTTAATGTTGTTGAGGGTATTTTCCATAAATACTTCGATTAAGGGTTTTAATCGATTTTTTAATCAATTTTACTCTTTCAAATACTCTCTAACTATAAACCCTAACTCAATTTTATCATCCATTATCAAAACCCAACACAAATGTCGACTCTAAAGTTTGCTGATACTCATAATATGGTCGCATTTTTGTCTAAACCCACAGAGAGTGATGGGTTTGAACAAATAATGGATTTTTTTAATGCACACCCTATAAGGTATGCATTAACAGTTAATCCTACTATATATATATATTCTTGCATTGAATTTTTTTTGGTCTATCTACGCAGTGGCCAAAACTATCAATGGGGAAGAACAGTTACATGTCCTAGTAGATGGCAAGAAGATAATCATCGCTGAATCATCCGTTAGAAGAGATCTTCAACTAGCAGACGAGGAAGGTGTTGATTGTTTACCAAATTCTACCATTTTTGAACAACTTACATTGATGGGATATGAGAAAATTTCACAAAAACTAACTTTTTATAAACCATTCTTTTCCCCGCAATGGAAATTTCTAATTCATACTATTTTACAGTGTCTAAGTCCAAAGTTTGTTGTATGGAATGAGTTTAGTAGTACTATAGCATCTACCATTATCTATTTAGCTACAAACCAGAAATTTAATTTTTCAAAATTCATTTTTAAAAGTATGATTAGAAACTTGGAGAATTTGTCTGGCAAATTTTTGATGTATCCAAGGTTTGTGCAAATATTTTTGGATCAACAACTTGATGGGCTGCCAACTCATAAGAGAATTTATATTGCACCCTCTCACACTAAAAAGATTTTTGGAAATATGAGAAGGGTAGGCAAAGGTTTTTCTGGTAGAGTAACACCTTTATTTCAAACAATGGTGGTACAAAACCAATCATAATTGGGTGAAGGTTCAGCAATTCTAACTGATCCCCATCACACACCCACTTTTATTCAACCATCAACTCAACCTCAAAAGACACAACAACCTAGGAAGCCTAAAAGAAAGGACACTCAGGTACCTCAGCCTAGTGATCCTACTATGACCGTTTGGTAAGGGTTGCCACTACTGCTTCTAGCTTAGAAGCAGAGCAGGACAGTGGTAACATCAATAAGACCCAATCCAAGGCAACACCTAATGAATCTAGTTCCCTAGGAACTACTTCAGGTGGTGGTCCCAGGTGCCAAGAAACCATAGGGGATACTATTGCTCAAACTAGGTTTGAGAATGTATCTAAACATTCCAATGATTCACTGCTCGCAAGAGGTAACACACTTCAAAGTGATGAGGATAGACTTAAACTTGATGAATTAATGGCATTATGTACCACTTTACAAACAGGTTCTTGATTTGGAGAAGACAAAGACCACTCAACATAATGAGATTGCTAGTTTGAAAAGGAGGGTCAAGAAGCTTGAAAAGAAATAAGTTAAGAACTCATAAGCTGAAGAGATTATAGAAAGTTGGTTTGACTGCTAGGTTATAATCCTCTGATAATGAAGAAAGTTTGGGTGAGGATGCATCCAAACAGGGGAGGATTGATGCTATTGATGCAGATGAAGAAATTACCCTGGTTAGTGTTTAAAATGTGGATGAAGAGATGTAGTTGTGAATGTTTAGATGGTGAAAGGTGGTTTTGTAGAACGAAGAGTTGTATGTTAAAAAGAAGAAAATGATGAAGTTAAAGTTGTTTAAAGAAGTATTCAAGTTAGTGTTGCTGTAATGGAAGTTAGTACTGCTGGTGATGCAACACTGTTAGTGCTGCTACACCAACTACTGTATGATGTGTGATAATACTTTGGCCAACAACACTAATAAATAGAAAAGTAAAAAACCCAAGAAGTAAATGGGGTGTTATCATAAGAGTGGGTGAATCAACCAACACAACAATATCTTCACACTAACTTCACAACATCACAGGACAAATGTAAAGGGATAGTGATAGAACCTGTGAAGCCTAGAGAAGAAGAAAGATCAATCAGAGCGTGATTGAAGAAACAGCTTTAAAGTACAATCTGAATATAAAGAAGAGAAAGACTTGCAAGAGAGAGAGATGATAAAGGAAAAGAAGCCAATATTGCCTTTGATTTGAAACATGGGATGCTATACAATCAAATATAGTTGTTGATCATCAATTGACGTGAAAGATTCACTCACAAGAAACAAAAGAGTTGTCTGTTGAAGAAAAGCTACATATTCAACAACACTTAGAGCAAAGAAGAAAGCAATCTTTGCAGCTAAAAGAGCATAAGAAGGAAATAGAAACAAACACCAACAAAAGCTCAACAGAGAATGATAAATGTACTTACTAAAGAACATGAAGGATACAAGCTCCAAGTTTTGAAGTTGAAAGGGTTTTGTTTAGCCTTAAAATATGTCGGGCTAATACGGAATTACATTAGTTTATATAGCCCGGACACGCAGGGACTCAGAAAATCAAGTGTAGATAAGTAGATCGTGTCCAGGGCTATATATATCCCCTCCATACTTCCATGGATGGGTGAGGATTCATTTTACTTGTAATAAGGTGTATGTTTCTCTCTCTAAAATACACACATCTTTCCTTTCTCTCACTAAATAATATGGCTAAACATTTGTTCAATCCTCCCCGACCTCCGGATCATGTCTCTTGTATTGAATTTTAGGGAAAACAATGTGGCATCAGAGCTGCAGGGGTGTATTGTATCATGTGTTTATTGTTCCGGTTACTGTTCATACACTGTTCATGTCACTATTTATGTTACTGTTCACTCGTACTGTTCATTTTTTAAAAAAAGTCAAGAACATGTTGTTGTTATATGTTGTTACAAGTTCTGTTTCAATCTGGGTTTTACATCTGTACATTTTTTTTGTGCTTAAATGTCAAGAAAAAAATCAGGTTCATAATATTTCTAAGTTGCGTTTTGACTAAAAGACAAAAACGAAAGTACAAATTTGCGTTTGGCACGGTAGCTTTTTGGTTCACAAGATTGTGCATTTTGGTATTGGCGTATTTCTCGATTGCATTTGTACATTGCGTTTTTGTACCAAGTTGAAGACCTTTACGATAAAAATCTAAGGACATTTTCCCAACTTTTTGTACCATTTCTTATGTCTAAAACTGCAGATTGCGTTTTGACTCGCAAGACCATGTTGCGTTTTGACTCCCAAGACAGGTTGCGTTTTCTTAAACCAAGACCCAAACGGGTTGCGTTTTGCCTTGGGTTTGATTATGTTTTGTTATACCACAACCTAAGCCGAGTCAACTCGGTATTTACCGAGTTGACCCGGTCAACACTCAAAGAGTAAATAAAACGCAACAACAACTTCAACAGACAACAACAATCTCAACTATAACAACAACATCAACACTTACATCCATCATCAACAAATCATATCAACATCCTCCTCATAATCAAAACATAAACTATAACAAATCCACACAACCTATATCTAAAACCCCATCATCACAAATTAACTACAATGACAAATCCATGATCTTTACAATCCCTTCATCCATCACTGTCACAAAATTACAACTACATCTACAAACAATCACTCGAAAACAAAGATATACAAGAGCTCAGAAAGTTCTTTTTGTGTGTCATAACTAATTGAAAGATCAATTACACAAAAGTGTCAATCATCATCGATCTTTGTGAAGGATAAAAAACCCTCATTCAATTTTCGAATTTAAAAGAATGATTAAAAACAAGTATGTTATAATCACTTCTTTAATTAACCAAGCCGACCCTACCTGAGACCCTCCAAAGGGCCTTGAAGGTTTCGTTCTTCATCTTTGGTACACGGTTTATTAAAGCAGAAACGATAAGGGTGTTTGTTTGGTGATCTCGTATGCAATATGAGATTGAAGGTTATGTTATCACGTTTGATGAAAGGTCTTGATTGGTATCATGTGAAAAAAAAAGAGAAAGATATATGGATCTGTTTGTGGGGAAGGAGAATAAGGGAGGCGTATGGTTGGTATGAAATGATTTAGGGTTCCCTAATAATTAGGTAAATGAGCTATTACATGCCGAGTGTGTTAACAAGAGGATAGTGGGCCGGTTATGGCTATTGATAAAGTGGACTTGGGTTATGCCATATTTGGGCTGGTATTACCAAATTGAAGCTAGACCGGATATGATAATTTTTTTGGGCCACGACTGTTTTAACAATAATTGAGGACCAGGTTACTTATTAACATAAGTGTGTCATGAGTGGCCCGGTATAAGTGTGCAACGTGGGCCGAATTATATTTATGGATTGAGCCGAGAATAAAATGCTATCACGACAAGTTAGACTAGACGATGTTTATCCGTTAACGACATTCAAAATAACATTTGTTCTAGTTTAACGACATTCTTGAACAACAACACAACAAACATGATACATAACACTAAAAACGATCCGAATAAGATTCACTTAAACGTCAAACGGCTAAGGATTCGGACTTTAATGTCAAGTGATCACGGAGTTTATTTGGTATCCCTTATTTGAGTTTGAAGTGGGTTTCACGGAGGCGTCTACTTATTTCACATCGAAGACTTCCTATACTTTCTACCCTTTTCTTCAAACCAATCTATTCGTTGGATGACTTGCTTTACGAATACAGTTATGATTAAGACTTGAATTATCTAGTTACCAGAAGTCAAGGGGCGGTTGGGTGAAGACCTGGATAACTATCACTTAAAGGAGTTACATTGTAGTACTCAGTGTCATTCAAAGTTCATTTTTGAAGGTATGATTAGAAACTTGGATAATGTGTCTGGGAAATTTTTAATGTATCTAAGGTTTGTACAAGTGTTTTTGAATCAACAACTTGATGGGCTGCCAACTAATAAGAGAATTTATAATCCACCCTCTCATACTAAGAAGATTTTTGGAAATATAAGAAGGGTAGGTAAAGGTTTTTCTGGTAGAGTAACATATTTATTTTCAACAATGGTGGTACAAAACCAATCAAAATTGGGTGAAGTTTCAGCAAATCCAACTGATCCCCGTCACACACCCACCATTACTCAATCATCTACTCAACCTCAAAAGACACAAATACTTAGGAAGCCTAAAAGAAAGGACACTCAAGTACCTCAGCCTAGTGTTCCTAGTAAAAATGTTGCAGATAGGGCTGTCCACAAGGAGTTGGGTAACAGTTTGGTGAGGGCTACCACTATTGCTTCTAGTTTAGAAGCAGAGCAGGACAGTGGTAACATAACTAAGACCTGATCCAAGGCAACACCTAATGAATCTAGTTCCCTAGGAACTACTTCAGGTGGTGGTCCTAGGTGCCAAGAAACCATGGGGATACTATTGATCAAACTAGGTTTGAGAATGTATCTAAACATTCCAATGATTCACTGCTCGCAAGAGGTAACACACTTCGAAGTGATGAGGATAGACTTAAACTCAATGAATTGATGGAACTATGTACCACTTTATAAAATAAGGTTCTTGATTTGGAGAAGACAAAGACCACTCAAGCTAATTAGATTGCTAGTTTGAAAAGGAGGGTCAAAAAGCTTAAAAAGAAAGATAAGTCAATAACTCATAAGCTGAAGAGATTATACAAAGTTGGTTTAACTGCTAGGGTAGAATCCTCTGGTGATGAAGAAGATTTGGGTGAGGATGCATCCAAACAGGGGAGGAGGATTAATGTTATTGATGCAGATGAAGACATTACCCTGGTTAATGTTCAAGATGATGTTGATAATGAGATGTTTGATGTGAATGTTTTAAATGGTGAGGAGGTGTTTGTTGTAGGGCAAAATGAAAATATTGTTGAAGAAGTAGTTGATGCTACTCAAGTTAGTACTGCTGCAACAACTGTTATAATAACTACTAAAGAAATTACTTTGGCTCAAGCACTTGAAGCATTAAAAAGTTCAAAATCCATGGTGAAAGGATTATTTTTCAAGAGCCATCTACAATAACAACAATTTCTTCACAGCAATCACAAGACAAGGGTAAAGGAATAATGATAGAAGAACCTGTAAAGCCTATGAAGAAGAAAGTTCAAATCATGCTTGATGAAGAAGCTGCTTTAAAGTTACAAGCTGAATTTGATGAAGAAGAAAGACTTGCAAGAGAGAAAGCTAAAAAAGAAAAAGAAGCAAATATTGCTTTGATTAAAGAATGGGATGATATTCAAGCAAAGATTGATGTTGATCATCAATTGGCTGAAAGATTGCAAGCACAAGAACAAGAAGAGTTGTTTGATGCAAAAAAGGCTACATTATTTCAATTCTTAGAGAAAAGAAGAAAACATTTTGCAGCTAAAGGAGCATAAGAGAAAAGAAACAAACCACCATCAAAAGCTCAACCGAGACAAATAATGTGTACTTACCTAAAGAACATGGAAGGATACAAGCTCAAATATTTGAAGTCAAAAAGGTTTGATTCTATCCAAGAGATGTTTGACAGAGCATTCAAAAGGGTAAATACATTTGAAGACTTTAGAACAGAGTTGGTGGAAGGCAAAGAAAAGAAAGTAGGAACAGAGCTGATACAAGAGATTACAAAGAAACAAAAGGTGGAAGATGACAAAGAAACAACAGAGCTTAAACAGTTAATGAAAATCATTCCAGATGAAGAAGAAGTAGAAATTGATGCTATATACCTTTAACTGTTAAGTCTCCAAGTATTGTTGGCTGGAAGATTTATAAAGAAGGAAGAAAAGGCTATTATCAAATAATGAGAGCTGATGGAAAGTCTCAAATGTACATGATCTTTAGTCAAATGCTTAAAATTTTTGACAAGGAAGATTTGGAAGATTTGTACATGTTGATCTCAATGAATAGATCTTTAACTCCTTAGCTTGATGTAAGGTTTAATATCCTTGGATAAATCCAAAAATACTAAGAATGAAACTTTGAGTGAATGATATAAACTATGTGGAATCTAGTTTATACCACTAAGAAGTATACTCAATGAAACAGTAAAGTATGTTTGACACACAGAAAGATATAACCAACACAATAAGCTTTAATATATTAATACGATCACTCTAATGAAGTGATGGGGTTTACAACCTTGAAGTTATGAATTCTATGGAAAACTGATATCTAAAACCATAACCTAGGATCTCCTTTTATACACCAAGGAGTCCTTTACAAGATAACTACAAATCTTTTAAACTTCTATAAGATATCAACATATCTTCTAAATATATAATCTTATACATATCTTCCTAACTTTATAGAATATCTACATTGCTAAAAATCCTCCCCTAAACTTGTGATTTACCTTCAAATCATCAAGTTTCATAAATTAAACCTTTTGGCTCTAAGAGGATTCTTTCAAACACTTCAAGTTCTTGATCTTTCTACCTGATAAAAGATTTTCCTTAAAAGCTCATTTGCCATCTCTGAAGATTCATCCACTTGAAGTTTGTTAACCAACATTACAGTCATAAGT
>BQNB010097955.1:0-25264 GCA_026074375.1 Tanacetum coccineum | reverse complement strand
CAATAATCTGAAGTTAAAGGGTGATTTATTCTGCTACAAAATTGAATTTATGGCACTTGGAGTTTTTGCTAAATCTATATAATACATTTTGGGCCTAAATTGCTTAAATCCATAAGCTAAGGAAACTAAAAAGCCCCATTGTGTTTGGACTTGGGCTGATCCACAAATGAACAAAATCAAGAAGAAAAAAAAGAAGACGAGGCCCTTGTTGGGCTGGTTTTGACGTGGAAAGCAAACAAAGAATCTAATTCTTTGTTATATATATTCATGCGACACTTTTATAAAGAACAATTTCGTCCCATGTAAAAAAAGGCAGACGAATAGTATGCAAAGAAGAAAAGAAGAGTAAAAGGTTTTTGTGAAGCGGCTCAAGCCATGGGAAAACTCTTGTAATCTCTACACTCCACTATACGTGTTCGGTTAGAATTATGTTTAATCGTTCATCTATGATTTCGTGTATTGTTACAATGACTATTGGCTAATACCTTTAGGTATTAGCCATGTTTATGATAATATAATATTTTTATTTGTATTTTTATTGTTTGTTCTTTATTCGTTGCATGTTGATTATTTTTATCTCTTCGTTCACATTTATATACTTAATTATGTGTTTTTCCAATCATTCAACTGGATCTAGTCCTACATATTTAATGCGCTGCAACTTCGGTGTTGTTTGGGCGTAGGCTAAGAGTCCTAGATAGAAACATATAAATATAGTTTCCTAGATAAATCATAATCAACGGTTTGAGCTTTATGCGGGTTTAGGTTAATTGTGACAGGATTAACTAGCGACAAACCTCGAGTATAAGGAGAAGATCCACCTAACTTTGGAATGATATACCACCAACGAATTAATACAATCATTGCACAAATAAGACAATCAAGGCATATTATTAGATTAAAGTGGCTAATACATTTTCTTTATGTTTGACCACTTCCCAATCTTTTGTTAATCACTTGTTTGCGTTAATTGTTGTCGCCTTAGGATAATTAGAATTAAACTTGTGCCGGTCTCTCAGGCTGAAAACCTTCCTCTTTGCATTAGTTTAGGTTTAATTATATTTAATTAGGATAATTAGGTTAGATTAGTACTAAACCTAGGTAAATAAAATATCATTATACTTAAGAGTTAACTTCCACTCTTAGTGATCGACACCCTACTTACCAATGAAACTACCATCGACCGGGTATACTACCCGTTAAAGTGTTGTTTTTAGGTTAAGTCACGTACCGCTATATATGTAATATATGAATTAATATACATTTAGTCACGTACCGCTATATATGTAATTTATAGGTCGCGGTTAAGACGTGAAGTTACTTGCGTTTGATTGACTTGATTGATTTGGATCTTTGCTTAAGGTGGGTTCATAGCCTCGCATTTAAATCTTTTAATTGTTTTAAAAACCTGCGAGGGGGATACATGTTTGTTTTATAAAATCGAACACATATGATTTTATGGTATGCTGGACCCGATTACGAGATTGTTCCGCATAAGTTAGTAATGTCGAAGTCCCTTTTTTCATGAACCGTTAATTGCCTTGCGAGGTAAATGCTAATGCATTAAATAGATCTATTGGGTTTGAAAACCCTGTCCGCGGTATGAATCCGTAGGTGAACACCCTGATACGGACATTATGTAATTAGAAATGTAGTAAGTATATGACAATAATATCTTGTTTTGGAGCACTCTAACATATGAAATGCCATATGTACTGTTAACGTTCGGTGTCATGAGCTTATTGCGTAAAAGAAAAGAAATTGATATACATTGCATTCGTTACTTTGTTTTCCCAAGAACTAATTATGTGTTCAAAGATGATTGTTATAAATTATTTTAAACTCTATGAATTTCACTC
Organism: Tanacetum coccineum; assembly: GCA_026074375.1. NCBI lineage: Eukaryota > Viridiplantae > Streptophyta > Magnoliopsida > Asterales > Asteraceae > Tanacetum > Tanacetum coccineum. Next base: position 23,405 of record BQNB010097955.1, on the reverse strand, counting down.
AACTTTATTGTTGACGTTTTAAACATGTTTTATCCTAGGTAACTAAGGATGAAGGTAACGACGGCGTGGAGGTGTCGTGCATGTGATGGATTTATGGAAAGACTACTTGTGTGTTCCGTTCTTTCAAAAACTATGTCATAAGTTGTGTTAAAACAATGTCTTTTATTTGAAACAATTGTCTTTCAAATCATGTAATGGTTGTGGTTGCGATTCTGTAGGGACCTAAACGCATTTTAACTCTGATTAATAATGGAACACATGTTTTTTGAAATGTCTCATTTGGGTCATTTTCTATTTTCTTGGTAGTAACGCCCAATTCCTAATTCCGCTGTGCAACCCAATGTACGTTGGGTGGGGTGTTACAGAGTGGTATCAAGAGCTTAAGGTTATAGAGTACTAGGTCGAGTCTTTTTGAAAACATAAACTATAACGCTTCTACACGCACGCCAAAACTCCTCGTTGCCATTGGTTACCTATAGAAAGAAAAGGTAAATTTATTTGATTATTATGTATAGGTATATTTACGTATGTGTCATATGTATAATTAAATGGTCAAGTATGGATATATTTATGCATGTGTTGGATGCATAAATTGTTATGTATTGGTGCATTTATACATGTGTTGTATGCATAAAACGTCATGTGATTATATGATAACTATTATTATATATGTTTGAAATATAATTGAGATATACACTGAATGAGAATGTCAAGAATTGTGAATTTTTATTCGTTACGCTTTGATGCGAACTGTTATTTTGGTAATAGTGTTTCCAATAATAAGAAGTGATACGCTATTAAGTAAGTATTGTATGATATTTCTAGATTATCATGGTGAATGTAATTCCTCCCGATCACGTGGATGATGTACCTGTTGTTGAGCCGAATCAACACGATGATGTTCCTGTTGTTCCCGAGCCTGTCTTAGTGGATGAAGACGAGGACCCGAAAGAAGACGAATTTGAGGAAGAAGAAGATCCTCAAGAGGAAGAAGATGATATGGAAGTAGACATCGATTAAGATGAGAATGAGCCTGAGTTGACTTACCCTTATGAAGAGGTGGATCCTCTTAACCCTCTGCCGCCTGCTTCTGAGTCAGAGCCTGAGGATGCGATCGAGGTTGAGAACCCGATTGAGCATGAGGATGAGACTGTTCCTGCTAGTGTCCATGAGGTAGGTGAATCGTCTACTGCTCCTTTTATTCATGAGGACAGTGATGGTCTATTACATGGTCTCAAGAGAAGGGACATTAACTTTCTTTTTGGTCGGATGGCTTCTCTTTCAAGATGATTATATGGTCGCGAGATGGCGCATGCATTGGTCGAGAAGAAAGGAAAAGCAAAGGACGAGTACTATGGTAAGTTGATTTTGGACTTGGGTAATGAAGTGCGTTCTAGTGTAGAGCAAGGAATGGCTGCAATGGAAAAGCTAGTTGAGAAGCTTAGTAATGTTGAAGATAAGGTTGAGTGTAAGAAATTGAAGAAGGAACTTGAAGAAGCAAGGTTTAGCAACATATTCCTTTATATGCAGAACGAACAAGTCGAGAGAGATCTCTACTGGACTAGAGTTCGAGCTCACGAGTTCTATCAAGAGATGATTCGTAGAGTATTTGTGTTTGAAGAAAGACCGAATGAAGCTATCAATGTTTTGATTAAAGATGAAAAGAATCCATCATCTGAGCCGCGAGGATCTCCTCATGATTCGTAGTAGTTCAGTTTCAATTGTAGTATCTTTATTGTGTAATTACTAAACTGAGTCCTCAGTTAGTAGAATTGATGCTATTGGTTGTAACGATTTGTATCATTTTATGAAACAATGCAACTGTGTATTAACTCTCTTGTGATGAAAAATAAATGACTATCTTTTGATTACTACTTGAGGTTATGTGACTAATGTTGTGATTGATTTGTCATTGTATCATGTTATGAGTATATCATGGTATGAATACTTATCAGATTGTTTTCTATGTGACGTGACAGAATCATGCCTCCAAAGTCTGCACCTATGACTCAAGCTGCTATTCGTCGAATGATCAAGGAAAATGTCGATGTTGCTATCGCTCTTGAGCGAGCTAGACATGCGAATGTGGGAAATGATGCTAGGGGATCTAGACCAGTTAGAGGTCAGGATGTCACACCTACTGCTCGTGAATGCACTTTTTGCTGGATTCATAAAGTGTAATCCTGCTGCTTTTCGTGGTACTAAAGGAGCCGTTGAACTACGAAGATGGTTTGAGAAAACTAAGAGTGTTTTTGGAATCAGTGAATGTGCAGAGGGCAAGAAGGTTTGGTTTGCTGCTGCAACACTCCAAGGACCTGCTTTGACTTGGTGGAATACTAAGGTTGCAACCATGGGTTTAAAGACTGTAAACCGAATGTCTTGGGCCGAGATGAAGCAATTGATGACTTCCGAGTTTTGTCCAATAGAAGAAGTTCAACGAATGGATCACGAATTATGGAACTTGAAGGTTAAGGAGTATAATATTGTGGCTTATACTCAAAGATTCAATGAGCTTGCATTGATGTGTCCGAGAATGGTTGAGCCAGAAAGAGTGAAGGTTGAGGCTTACAACCGGGGATTGACTGATAACATCAAGGGTGAAGTTACTTCCTTTAAGCCGGTTAGCCTGAGTGAAGCTGTGGGTATGGCTCATAGGTTAATGGATCAAAAATCGCAAGCTAGAGATGAAAGAATTTTGGAAGGAAAAAAGCAAAAGTGGGAGAGCTTTCAAAGTGGAAATAGTAGTGGTAAGGGAAATCAAAGAGATAACTCACGGAAAACTTTGCATAATAACCAAAGACAAGGAAATGCGCAAGCTATGGTTACCGCTCCTACTGATGGAAGGCTTCCTTTGTGTGAACGATGTTTTACTTGCCATGTTGGTCAATGTACGATCAAGTGCCACAAGTGTGGAAAGGTTAGGAACAAGTCGAGGTACTGTAAGGAAAAGAATGTTGCCACAGGTGCAAATGCTCTGCCCATTCTAACTTGTTATGATTATGGTGAGCAAGGTCATACTAGGAACCGATGCCCAAGAAAGTTTAAGCAAGAGGAAGTTGGAGAAGTACGTGGTCGAGCTTATGCTATTAAGGATGCTGAGCCGAAGGGTCCGAATGTGGTTACTTATACGTTTTTGCTCAATAACCGCTATGCTTTTGTTTTATTCGATTCGGGTTATGGTATGTGTGACAGATATATTGTTGCATTCTCATGCTCCAAATATCATATTCTCCCTTCCTGATGATAGGGATTTTCATTGTTGTGATAGTAGGTGAAGGAATGTCTTGTTCTGCCATCTTACAATTGAGTTCTTCTTATTTTGAGTATCCACACAAGATTTGATACCACTTGTTGGTTCATTTTCTAAATAGATCTTAACCTTTAGCTTGTAAAGGGTTTGTTCCTTTAGATAATTCTAAAGCAACAATAATGAAACACTGATTTGAACACTATTGATTATGCGGAAACTAATCAATAATGCTAAGAAGAACAGTATTAAGAATCACAAAAGAACTTTATATTATTACTTGAATCTGCCTAGGTTACAGATTACAAAGACTATGATTGTTAATCGATCTCTATTGATCTGTGTAGAACTATATCTACTAACTATTCCCAGGATTCCTTTTATAGACTAAGGAAACCCTAATTGGCTTTACAAAACGCGTATAAATATCATGCATATCCTTTCCTAAGATATCTCATGCATATCTTATAAACGGTACTAACTATTTTATACTAACGGTACTAACTATCTGATCAGTACTAACATTTTGTACTGTCAGTACAAATTATAACTAGAGGTACTAACTAGTATAACTAACAGTACTAACTCAGGAATGCATAATTCCCAACAAGAATCGTTATCCTCTTCTGAGAATTGACGATTTATTTGACCAACTACAAGGTTCGAGCGTATATTCTAAGATCGATCTGCGATCAGGATATCACCAGTTATGCATTAAAGAGGAAGACATTCCAATTACTGCATTTAGAACTCGGTATGGTCACTGTGAGTTCCAAGTAATGCTGTTCGGATTGACTAATGCGCCTGTTATGTTTATGGACTTGATGAATCGCGTATGCAAGCCATATCTTGATAAGTTTGTCATAGTGTTCATCGATGATATTTTGGTTTATTCCAAGGACGAGGAAGAGCATGAGAAGTATTTGAAGATTACTCTAGAGTTGCTTAAGAAAGAAAGATTGTACGCCAAGTTTTCAAAGTGTGATTTTTGGCTAGATTCGGTACAATTTCTGGGTCATGTGATTGATCGTAGTGGTGTTCATGTTGATCCTGTCAAGATCGAAGCCATTAAGAGTTGGGCTGCACCGACGACGCCAATGGAGGTGAGGCAATTTCTTGGATTGGCTGGGTATTATAGGAGGTTTATTGAAGTTTTTTCTTTGATTTCTAAGCCACTGACTAAGTTGACTTAGAAAAATAAGAAATTTGAGTGGGGAATAGAAAAAGAAGAAGCTTTTCAGACATTGAAGCAGAAGTTGTATAGTGCACCGATCTTAGCGTTGCCAAAGGGAACGGAAGATTTTGTGGTGTATTGTGATGCATAACTTAAAGGTTATGGAGCCATGTTAATGCAAAGAGAGAAGGTGATAGCGTATGTTTCTAGACAATTGAAAGTCCATGAAGAGAATTACACTACTCACGATTTGGAGTTAAGAGCCGTTGTTTTCGCTCTTAGATTATGGAGACATTATTTGTATGGAACAAAGTGTGTAGTTTTCACCAATCACAAGAGCCTACAATATATTTTGAATCAGAAAGAGTTGAACTTGAGACAACGGAGATGGATTGAGTTGTTGAGTGATTATGACTGTAAGATACGGTATCATCCTGGAAAGGCGAATGTTGTGGATGATGCCTTAAGTCGAAAAGAAAGGGATAAGCCATTGTGTGTTCGAGCTTTGATGATGACTATTCATAATGATCTACCTAAGCAAATTCGTGAAGCTCGAGAGGAAGCGATGAAAGGAGAGAATGTAGAGGTAGAAAATTTAGGGAGATTGATTAAGCCAATATTTAAATTTTGCCCTGATGGAACACGTTGTTTTAGGAATCGTGTTTGGTTGCCACTATTTGGTAGATTGAGGGATTTGGTTATGCATGAGTCGCATAAGTCCAAGTATTACATCCATCCGGGATCAGACAAGATGTATCAAGATTTGAAATCGTTGTACTGGTGGCCGAATATGAAAGCGGATATTGCTACGTATGTTAGTAAGTGTTTGACATGTGCGAAGGTCAAAGGTGAGCATCAGAAACCGTCTGGGTTGCTGCAACAACCTGAGATTCCAGTTTGGAAGTGGGAAAGGATTACTATGGATTTATGAGTGGTTTGCCAAGAACGCCGAGTGGGTATGATACGATTTGGGTTATTGTCGACTGGCTGACTAAATCAGCTCATTTCCTACCAATGAAGAAAACGTGACGGATGTGAAGTTGGCAAGAGATTTACATACAACAAACTATGATCAATTGTATTCATACCTTGAGCAACATGAGGTACATGCGAATGAACTCGCTTGACACCACCTCAACTTACCAACTATCACTCTCAATACAATCCTACACACGTTCCTCAACAAACAAACAACATGATTCCACAAGTTCGCTATGCTTAGTCTTTCTCACCAACGTATCCATCTACTCATCCATTACAAATTAATTCTTTCATCCGTTCCACCATCACATTTATATCAGTCTCAAATGAATCATCAAACCTCACCTCTTCCATAAATTGCTCACAATTCACCTCAACCTTCAACACAACCATTGACTGAGTTCCCTCAAATGGACTCAGGTCTTGCTGTTCCTGTGTTTAATCCAGGAGATGATCCAATTGCCTGTCTCAATAAGGCAATGGCTTTTCTGACTGATGTAGCTTCTTCAAGGTTCCCTTCAACCAACAATCAACTTAGAACTTCCTCTAATCCGAGAAACCAAGCCACAATTCAAGACGGCAGAGTTACTGTGCAACAAGTTCAGGGGAGGCAAGGACAAAGTTATGCTGGTAATAGTTATAAGGGTAATGCTACTAGTTCAGGGGGAAATAATACAGGAGGGCAGGCTAGGGTGGTTAAGTGTTATAATTGTCAAGGTGAAGGTCACATGGCTAGGCAATGCACTCAACCAAAGAGGCCAAGGAATGCTGCATGGTTTAAGGAAAAGGCAATGTTGGCTGAAGCACAGGAAGCTGGACAAATTTTGGATGAAGAACAACTAGCATTTCTTGCAGATCCAGGTATTCCAGACGGTCAAGCTGTTCAGACAACCATTCCAAACACTGTTGCTTTCCAGACTGAGGATCTTGATGCTTATGATTCTGACTATGATGATGTCTCTAATGCAAAGGCGGTTCTCATGGCTAATCTTTCCAGCTATGGTTCTGATGTTCTCTCAGAGGTACCTCATTCTGACTCCTATCATAATGATATGGATAATCAAAGTGTGCATGCAATGCAGGATTTTGAACAAACACCAATTTTTGATTTTTCAGATAACGAGATAACTAGTGATAGCAATATCATTCCGTATTCTTAGTATTTACAAGAAACACAACTGGTAGTTGTTCAAGATACTAATTTGTATGCACAACAAGATTCAATAATTTTATCTGTGATTGAACAAATGTCAGAACAAATGATTAATCATGTTAATAACTAGGAAAAAGCCAATCAAGAAAAGAATAATGAATCAGTAACCGTTAAGCTTGAGAGATACAAAGAACGAGTCAAAACTTTTGAACAACGTCTTAATGTTGATTTAAGCACACGCTAAAAAATGATTGATTCTTAAATGGATGATATGATAAAGGAAAAGATTGCACTTAAGCAGCAAATTGACTCACTTAAACAAAATCTTTCAAATCAAATCAAAGAAAAGGAATCTTTATTGCAAACATTACCTTTTCAAAAGAGAATCTAAAGAAAAGGAAAATAAGTATATAGACAAAGAAATTGATTTAGAAAAGAATATTAAGGAACTAGATAATATTGTTTATGAAGTGGGTCAATCTGCTCAAACAGTGCACATGTTAACAAAGCCACAAGTTTTTTATGATAATGCTCATAAACAAGCTCTATGGTATCAAAATCCATTTTATCTCAAGAAAGCTCAGCGGATTAAACCAACCTTGTATGATGAGGTATTGTAATTTTCGATAAACCATGTTTGCTATACCTGTGTTGATGAAGAAGAGAATTATTTTAGAAGAAGTCAGTCGATCCAAAATGCTTGCAAAACAAAATGACCCAATTTCAAAAGAAAAGAAAGTTAATACAACTCCAATTAATTATGCTGAGTTAAATCGATTATCTGAAGATTTTGGTAAATAATTTGTTCCACAACAAGAACTGTCTGATGAGCAAGCTTTCTGGTTACAAACTTCACACCATAATACTGACCAATCGGCTTCGTCACTTGTCTATATTGAGGCTCCTTGAGAACTTCCTAAGGTAATCCTGGTTAATACAAGCCTTAAAAAGCTTAAATACCATCTTGGCCAATTTGACATTGTGGTGAAAAAATGGATTACACCTGATGCTATAACAGAAGAGAATGGGGGGTTTAAACACACAAAAACTGTTGTTCTGAATGAAATAATTCCATATTTAAAGACCTTAAAAGACATATTCAATGTGTTCGATAAAGATCTTTTAAATGAGGTGACGGAAGTACAAACAGTTTTTAACCAGATGGAAGCTGTTGTTCAACAGTATTTTGTAGATAAAAAGTGTTTTGAAACTCAAAAGAAAGAATTTTTCTTAAAAATGATCGACTCTTACAAAAAATCATGTCTCAAGATGTTATGATATGTGTGATGAATTACATTGCTTTTTTTGATGATGTGAATGTGGAAATGCAAATTAGTGAATCTTGTGTGAAGTGTGTGAATCTTGATGCTGAGCTTTTGAACAAACAAAGTGCGTATAATGAACTTTCAAAAAGTTATTCACAACTTAAAAAACATTGCATTTCTCTTGAGTTAACAATGTAACTCAATCAAGAAATTTTTCAAAAGGATTCATTAAGTAATAATCAAAATGCTCTTGAAATTCTAAAATATTTTGAAAATAATGATTTAAAAGCTCAGCTACAAGCTAAAGACACTACAATCTGTAAGTTGAAGGAACATATCAAAACAGTGAGAGAAATAGACAAGGAAGAGAAAGTCAAACATGAAATAGAATGAATTGAGACCATAAACATTAATTGGAGCATAGTGTGGCAAAATTACTTTTTGAAAATGAACGTTTGCATAAAGAAATTGGGCATTTGAAAAAGATTTATAAAGATTAATTTGACTCAATTAAAAAGACACGTGCTCTCTTTAAGGAACACGATGACTCTTTGATTGCTCAATTGAACTCTAAGTCTATGGAAAATGTGGATTTAAAACGTCAAATTCAAGACAAGGTTTTTGTGATTACATCATTGAAAATGATTTTCAAAAATTAAAAGGGAAAGAAGTTGAAAATGTTGCACAAATACCAATTGCCACCACTGTTGCTCCAGGCATGTTCAAGCTTGACTTGGATCCTTTAGCTCCTAGGTTATTGCAAAATAGGGAAACTCACATAGATTACCTTAAGTACACTCAGGAACAAGCTGATATTCTTCGGGGAATAGTCGAACAAGCTAAAGCAAAACAGCCTTTAGATAATGCGTTAGACTTTGCCTGTAAGCATGCCCAATAAATTCAGGAGTTACTTGTATATGTTCGAGATACATGCACGAATGCGATTAAACTTAGTGCGAAAAAGGTTTCTCTCACACCCAAAAATAATGTCAAGAAAGTTAGGTTTACTGAACCTCTCACATCCTCAAGCAACATTAAACAGGTGGAGTCATCTAAAACATCAGATTCTAACACACCTGTGTTGTCTCCTACAGGATTGAAGTGTTCTACTAGTAAGTGCGGATCAAAGCCTACATGCAATAAAAAGAATTACAGGATCTCGCAAACACCAAGTAGGAACATGAAGAATAAAGTAGAAGCCCAACCTAGGAAAGTTAATAAAAAGAATCGTGTTGTTGAACCTATTCATGATTGTTGATGTTAAGCATTCACTGTTAAAAGCGAATTTTGAACTTATTTGTGCTACTTGTAAGAAATCTATGTTTGGTGGTGTTCATGATATGTGTCTTCTTGATTTTGTGGAAAATGTGAATAGCCATGCTAAATCTGCTAAGAAACATAAAAAACAAAATATTTGGAAACCTACGGATCATGTATTCACTGAAGTAAGACTTAAGTGGAAACCAACAGGCGGAACTTTCACTATAGTTGGTAACTCGTGCCTTTTAACTAGGATCACTTCAGCTAACGTAGTGCCTCCTAAGAAAACCACTTCCCACTTAATTGAAACATAAAAACCAGAGCTTAAAGTCTACAGAAGGAAACCCAAAAATGTTAAAAATGTAGGTTCGAGTAAAAAGGCTAAGATTGTAGAATCTAAGAATGCTAACCACTCGGAACCCAATCATACTTGAGGATCCAATGCTACAGATATTCCGTCATCTTCTTCTCTTATCATGAGAGGTTGTCCAGATTGTTCTCTGGTATTTGGAATCCGGATTTTCAAAACATATGATAGGGAACCGCTCTCAGCTCATGAACTTTGTTAGTAAATTTATGGGTACAGTTAGATTCGGGAATGACCATATTGCAAGGATTATGGGGTATGGTGACTATCAGCTAGCAAATGTTACTATCTTAAGAGTATACTACGTCAAGGAGCTTGGACATAACTTGTTTTCTGTTAGTCAATTTTGCGACGCAGATCTTGAAGTCGCATTTCAGAAAAACACTTGCTTTATTCGTAATTTAGAAGGTGTTGATCTACTTTTCGGATCCCGAGACATAAATTTGTACACAATTTCTCTTGATGGCATGCTTAAAACATCTCTGATATGTCTTCTATCCAAAGCGTCCAAGACTAAGAGCTGGTTATGGCACCGTCGCTTATCACATCTCAACTTCGGTACTCTTAACAAGCTAGCTAAAGACAGTCTTGCACGAGGCATTCCAAGACTTCAATTTCATGAAGATCATTTGTGTTCAGCATGTGCATTAGGAAAAAACAAGAAATCCTCCCATCAACCCAAAGATGAAGACACTAACCAATAGAAACTATATCTTTTGCATATAGATTTATGTGGCCCAATGCGTGTGGCGAGTATTAACGGGAAAAGGTATATCTTAGTGATTGTTGACGATTACTCAAGATTTAATTAGGTTAGATTTTTGAGGTTAAAAGATAAAGCTCCTGGCGCCATCATTAAATACATCAAAAATATTCAAGTTCGTTTGAATGCCACTATCTGTAATGTTTGAACAGATAATGGAACCGAATTTGTCAATTAGACACGTCGTGCATTTTATGAAAATGTTGGCATCTCGCATCAAACATCTGTTGCCCGCACTCCTCAGCAGAACGGCATTGTCAAAAGGCGAAACTAAACTCTTGTAGAAGCTGCTCGTACAATGTTAATATTTCCTAAAGCTCCATTATTTTTTTGGGTTGAAGCAATCAATACAGACTGTTACACCCAAAACCGTTCTTTAATCCGCCTTCGATACAACAAAACTCCATATGAGCTTATACAAGATAAGAAACCGGATTTATCATTCTTTCATGTCTTTGGTTCACTATGTTATCCTACCAATAACAATGACGACCTAGGTAAATTAGATGTAAAAGCTGACATTGGTATTTTCGTTGGTTACGCGCCTGTAAAGAAATAATTTAAAATCTACAACAAAAGAACCTGGAAAATTATAGAAACAATTCATGTGACATTCACTGAGCTGACAATAATGGCTTCTAAACAATTCAGTTCAGGACCCGGGCTTCATTCTATGACTCCTGCTACATCCAGTTCAGGACTCGTTTCAAACCCTGTTTCTCAACAACCTTGTATTCCACCAAAAAGAGATAATTGGGATCGCTTGTTTCAACCTATGTTTGATGAATATTTCAATCCTCCATCAATTGTTGTTACTCCAGTTCAAGAAGCTGCTGCTCCAAGAGCTGTGGTTTTAGCCGATTCTCCTGTGTCAACTTCCATTGACCAGGATGCTCCATCAACAAGTATTCCATCAACACAAGAACAAGAACATTCTTTAATCATTTCTCAAGGTTTTGAATAATCACCAAAAACACCAATTTTTCGTGATGATCCACTTCATGAATCTTTTCATGAAGACTTGACTTCTCAAGGATCATCATCGAATGTAAGACAAACCCACACTCCATTTGAACACCTTGGTAGATGGACTAAGGATCATCTTATAGCAAACATGATATCTCACTAGCAATCCATACACAACTATAATAAGCGCACCAATAAGCACTAAGGACGAAAATAAGTAGAAGAAAAGAGAGAAGTGAAAATGAAAGAATATTATATTAGAAGAGAGAGTCTGGTGAGTTACACATACAAGAAATGGAAACCAACACCCTCTCCATGTTTGGAGAGGGTTTCTTTTATACCCTTAGTCTTTTACTTGGCACATGGGCTTTCTTAATGGGAAAGGGCTTGGCTTAACTTAGGCTTTAAGCCCGATACATGGACAATATTAGATTACATTCCAAGCCCGTTAATACCCGACTAGCCGATTACTTAACAAGACCTAATTTGACTTTATAAGACCGATAACATTCTTGTTTGACTTAATACGTGGAAGAACATTCTTCGCTGTCGAGCTCGTTAAATATATACGCTAGGCTCTCATCTACGCACGCTAATGTCGCTCGGTCTTCTTTGATCTCCCCAACGTTGATGATATGATGTTTGAGATTCGCCTTCTTTTGGTCTTTTCTTGGTCTTTCTCTGTTTTAAAGGTTTTTTTTGTTAGAGATGCTGTCTCATGGCTCTTGATTCTTGAAGCCTTATCATTCTGACTTGACGTCTCTTGAGATCTTAATCTTGCATCATCTCATTGACTAAATCTTTGATTTGACTTTTCAGATAATCTTGTGCTCTTTAACTCTCTCACTCGCTCACGCTCGCTCTCGCGTTACATTTCTTGGTTATGACTCAAATATGGATATAGGTTAACATTTATTTCCTAATAAATGATTCTTTATTTGATGTTTGATGTGTCTGTTAATTGACCGCTCTCGCGCTAAGTGTAGTGTATCGTAGATACTATATTGAGTTGAATCTATGACTTTAAATAGCATGAGTATGAGCATGGTGGTTTATGAATACGACTTTACTGGTGTAGCTGCAACATCGTCGTCTAATCCTGAAATTAAACAGTAGCAATAAAAGATGAATATGACTTTGTTCATTCATCATTGAGTTCGGGTTTCAATTAACCTTTTGTTCTGTTTTACAGTATAACTACTATACCTGTGATCAGGTAGATTCAAAGAACCTCCTTGACAGGGTTTCCGATCAAAGTGTCGGATTTCTAACACATATGTATTTTTTTTTAAGGGGATTCACCATGCTTGATAGTTCTCCATTATCGATAACGTCTCAAAAGCAGACAAACGGATAAGAGTGAATAGATAGTTTACTATCTTTTGATTAAGTTCGTCAATTCATTTACTAGACCAAAATCGATATTAGTTAGACAATCTGATTAAACTCACGCTCTCTTCTCTCCGCTCTCCCTACCAAGACGCTCTCGTGTGATAATAATAATTACCTCGTTGAAATCGCATTCTAGTTCACTAAGCAATAATAAGTATCACTGGGATGTTCTGGAAAGATCTCATGGATCATGTGTAGGATCTTTGTTAAACTTCGTGAATATATAGGAGTTCACCACGTGTGATTTTACATTGAGGTCTCCTGAGCTATTAAAATTAGAACTTTATGTCTTTAGACTGATTATGTGCCCCCCCTCACTCTCGCGCCTCACACCCTCCCTCCCCGCCCATTGGAGGACTGGAGCAGGTACATGCAACCTATTCAATACGCACTCTCAATTTCAGAGTGAGATGTCACTAGATTACATGTGTATCTCCGTGACAATTGAGCAAGTTTCTTTTGAGAGAAACTCAAATGGCTGGGAAGGGTTGTGCATTGCATCACTAGGTCCATGACGACTTTCTTCAATATCAACAATCATCTTTTTCTTGAGATCGTTATCTTGCATCATCTCCTTGACTTGAATCATCTTGATTTGACTTCCTTGATCAACTTGTGCTCTTGACCAACATGCTCATACTTGTTACATTCTTGTTTGACATATGTGATTATAATCAACTATCTTGACGTTGAATGATTGACTTTAAAAGCTTGAGTATGAGCATGTGGTTTATGAATCCGACTTCGCTGGAATGAGGCTGCAACACTGCCATCTAAACCTGGAATAAGACAGTTAGCAATAAAAGATGAATATGGCTTTGTCATTCATCTTGAGTACGGTTGCATTAACCTCCGGTTTCCCGTTATATAGTATAAATACTATACATGTGATCAGGTAGATTCAAAGAATCTCCATGACAGGGTTTCTAGCTCAAAGCGAAGGATCTTCTAACACAGATGTACTAGATTTACCATGCTTGCTAGTTCTCATTACCGGGATGTCTTAAAGCAGACAACACGGTAAGAGTGAATCAGATAGTTACTATCTTTCTGATTTAGTCGTCAATTCATTTACTGGACCAAAATTGATATCCAGTTATCACAAGCTCGATTCATATAGAATCTTGCAAGTCACCTACCAAGAGCTTGTTTGATGTTGGCTCAAGCAGGATTTCCATCTTTACTGTGAATACTTAAGTATCACTCGGATGTTCTGGCAAGATCTCAAGGATAATGCGTAGGACTCTTTGTTATAGCTTGTGAACTTTATGGTGTTCAACAAGTGTATTTTGACATTGTGTCCTAATGAGATTTATAATTTGATCTCTTCTGGCTCTAGACTCGATTTGTGCACTTTTGGTTTTAGTAATCGGAGGTTGGAGCAGACTGCCACCTATTCAATATCAACAATCTCGGAGTGAGATGTCAATAGATAACGTGTGTATCTCCGTGACAAATGAGACAAGTTTCTTTTGAGAGAAACCCGAATGGCTGGGAAGGGTTGTGCATTGCATCACTGGGTCCATGACGACTTTCTTCAATATCAACAATCATCTTTGTGATTTTGATAGATTATGTATTGACCCGGTTTCTGCCTAAGGTGTAAGGAGGGCTTCTTTCTTTTCACCCTTTATCCATACATTTCTTTTTCATTCTTCAACCCCTTCAATGCTTACCAAGACGTCATTACTAACACCTTGTTGTGATTGTTCCAGTGTTAGCTCAATCTTAGTCGGCATTCTTCCCTTATTCACATTCATCTCCAATCATACCTAAGGACTGCTATTTCTAACTATGAAGTGTCCTTGGGTAGATCCCTCCGGTTCTGGTTGGATCGTAGGACTTATACCTAACCTAACCACCTTATGACTTCAGAATCATCGTGAAATTAATAGGTTGTTGGGTATGAGATCGAACCATAAAACCATTTTCTGACATTGTTATTTTCAAATACTCCCCCTACACATGTGCTCCGGAGAATTCGAAGATTTGTTTAGGCACATGAAGGAAAGAGTTTCACTTTAGATCCTTAAAGATCACATTCTTCTATATCATATTTTAATCACATTTTCTCCCCTTATTTTAAATAATAAAACACTTAGTATTTGAAATACCAATTGATTAAAATTTGACATGAAAAATTCCATGGGGAGAAAAATTATACCACGATATTGCATGAATTCATTTTTCAGATTGCTCCCCTTCAACAGTATATGTGGGATACCAATATTTATTAAAACTTGACATTGGAATGAAAAATTGATATGACACCACAAAATATTGAAGACGGAGTGAGATGCCTTAGTGAACAATGTATATTAATAATTGACATTATAAGTTTCCACATTTTAATTTCACAAAATGTGTTTGGATACATAAAAAATGAATTTATGAGATTATCCAACACAATTAAAAGGCTTTTGTTTTTTAAAAAGCTCCCCTCGATAAATTTGTATTTACATAAAATGACATTCTACGTACTATAATTCTTTGAAAATTATTCGAGGAAACACACAATTTTAACAAATACCACTTTTTATGGAAAAATACCACAAATTATATTGTAGACAATTTGACATTGAAAGTTCTTTTTGAAAAATTGTGTTCAACGATTTTAAAAACACATGATAGAAGACTTCTCTTCTATTTTTAGAGTAAGCGCACTGAAGCGTACACTTCCCTATTACATTCGAACCGAGTTATGCACTGAAATGTACATAAGTCATGGAGAAAAATTTAGAAATGACATGTTTTGAAAGCATTTAAAACTCCTGTTCGAACTTCATTTACACGCCCGTGTCGATGTTAATCAACATTTCTAGGTACGTAAATGTTATCGATTCCAAGAGACATGTCGAGAAGATTCTTTTTGGTATTTTTGAAATTTTTCTGATTTTATATTTTGTTTTTCTAGGTTTTATATTTTTCTATTTTCTTTTTGTTGGTTTTATATTTTTGTATTTTCTTTTTCAAAAATTTTTATAAATAAAAAATAAAGAGAATAAAAATATGTACAAATTGATGTTTGATGGATCAAGCAGATTCAATTTCCAGAACTCCAATTTCATCTTGAGTCCAAACACTCAACCGAGTCGTCTGACAAGATACTTAAACCTATCTTCCGATAAAGCTTTAGTAAACAAGTCAGCTAACTGGTATTCAGTTCTGACAAAGAATAATTCAACAATACCCTTTTCAACATGTTCCTTTATGAAGTGATATCTGACATCGATGTGCTTGGTACGGGAATGCTGGACTGGATTGCACGAGATGGCTATGGCTGCCTTTGAGTCACAATACATAGGTATTCATATCATAGTTGGAAGCCATAATCATGTGAGCTGAGTTCTCAAAGCCATAAAACTTGTTGCGCAGCACGCAGATAAAGACACATACTCGGCTTCTACTGAAGACATTGAGGTGCAGTCCTGCTTTTTGGATGACCAGCTGACTAACTTATCACCACCTAGAAATTGTATGCCACCAGATGTACTCTTACGTGAATCGAGACAGCCCGCGTGATCCAAATCTGAAAAAGCAGTTAGTTCGAAACCGGTGTCCTTCGGATACCAGAGACCCATGTTAATGGAGTCTTTAAGGTACCGAAAGATCGCATGAACCGGCAGAGAGATTTTTCTCAGTCGGTTATTTTCGTCTTGATAGCGAGCACAATAACATGTTGCATGTACAATATCTGGTCTACTTGCTGTTAAGTACATGAGTGCTCCGACCAAACTACGATAT
The DNA here is from genome assembly GCA_026074375.1 of Tanacetum coccineum. NCBI lineage: Eukaryota > Viridiplantae > Streptophyta > Magnoliopsida > Asterales > Asteraceae > Tanacetum > Tanacetum coccineum. The sequence goes on along the minus strand of BQNB010097955.1, from coordinate 7,093 downwards.
TTCGTTTGGTCCGACCCGAAGTAACCACTCAGAGTCAGCAGCAATGTATTTTGAAGCATTGGAGTACCAATGCTATCACATGAGGTCATACCATGCTTTTTAAGTATCTCTTGAGCATACTTAGCTTGGTTTATAAAGATACCACGAGGGGATTGGTGGATCTGAATTCCTAAAAAGAATTTCAGCTCCCCCATCATAGACATATCAAACTTGCTGTGCATTAGTTTTCCAAATCGTTTTGAAAGTTTTGGGTTCGTAGAACCAAAAATTATGTCATCAACGTAAATTTGCACAAGCAATATGTCTTCCCCATGTTTAGTTATGAACATAGTTGGAATCAATAGAACCTTTTGAGAAGTCCTTTGATACCAGGGAAATGTGTAGAGTTCATACAACCACGCTCTTGGTGCTTGTTTGAGTCCATATAATACTTTCTTGAGACGGTAGACTTTGTTAGGATGATATGGGTCTACGAATCCATCTGGCTGGTTTACGTATACTTCTTCCTTCAGATGACCGTAAAGAAATGTTGTTTTAACGTCCATCTGGTATACTGTAAATGATTTGTGTGCAGCATACGCAATGAATAACTGGACAGCCTCCAATCGAGCAACTGGTGCAAATGACTCTTCGAAATCAATTCCTTCCTTTTGAGCATATCCCTTAGCTACAAGACGAGATTTATTGCGGATTACAGTATTTTCCTTATCACGATTGTTTTTCCAGAGCCACTTCAAGTTAATGACGTTTTTGCAAAGTGGTCTGTCGACTAATTTCCATGCATCTAATCGATCAAACTGGTGAAGTTCTTCCTGCATCGCTTTAATCCATGCAGAATCAGCCATGGCTTCTTTGATGTTCTTTGGTTTGGTTCGACTCACGGTGAGTGCAAACATATACATTTTGCCATCGGTTTCTAGCTTCCAATGACTTGTTCTAATGGGTGATCTTTTGTCCAACGTTGTCCAGAAGGATGATGTTGATAGAATGTATGCATGTTTGACGAATCAACATGACGAGACGATGTCTCTCCTTGTTCTTGTACCGGTGTACTAAAGATGTTGATAAATTCATCATCGTCAACTTGTGGATATTCGTTATTTATAATAACCCGTAATTTTCATCAATGTAATTATCCATCTATTAAATTAGATGCACAGTTATATCCATCTATTATATATATATCACCTTTTTACAGGGAAATTTTTTGCTCTATCTCATTATGCAACGTAACTTGCATCTCTAAAGTAAACAAGCTCACGCAACCTCCACCAATGCCATCTCTATCTATGTTTATATCATGTAAACATCCTAATATGTCAAGTCTATATCTTAATATCAATTTTACCAAGTACATTATCCATTTAACGTACTTTTCAAAATGTTATATCAAAACAAGCATTAAACGTTAACGTTTACATCAAAACCCTAATTATATGTAATGTATACATATAAATTGAATGTGCAAGCCTTCAAGCATGTGTACAAGTGTACAATGCATAATATTTGAATTATATTTTCCCTCCAAGCTCAATGTACAAGTCAATGATGTAAGAAAACCAAACTAGGTCATTTTACCTCTAAATTTATTCTAGTTTCTTACCACCACTTTAACACAAGGTACAAGCACTTAATGCATGACTTCTAAACCCTAAACAAAACCCTAAGTCATCTTAAAACCCTAATCTAAAACCCTAAACCCTAAATGAAACCCTAAAACCTTAATTTCCCTAAAACTAAGCCCTAAACCTTAATCCTAAACCCTAAACCATAATCCTAAACCCTAATCCTAACACTATCCTTAATCCTAAACCATAATCTATCCTAAACCCTAACCCTAATTCGAATTCAAACTTAAAGTCCTAACCCGAAACCAAAAACCAACCCGACACCCTCTTTTCTTTTATTTTTGACCCATTTACACCTAAGCTAGCAACCTAGCACCTTAAGCACCTCTATGACCTCACCATCATGTCACCAAGCATCCACCTAAGCACCTCACAAGCACCTCCATCATAACCTTGGTTACCAAGTTTGCAAAATTACCTCCTTGTCACCTCTTTTCTAGCTGAACCCCTCCAACACCTTCTACCTTACTTAGCTATTTTTCTAGCCTTCCATACTCACCCTATAATCTTCATTAGTCACTACTCTAGCACCTTGATCCTTACACCAAGTTAACTTGGGCACTAAGGGTCATTTAACCCCTATATATAGCCGAAACATGCAAACCATTCAAATCATACCTCAAAAACTCATCACCACTCAAATGGAGTTCTAAATCAGGCCAAGGAAGAAGTAGAAGGTCCCTAAGATCAGAATACAAGCCAAGAATCAAGAGAAAGGAACCCTTGAAGTCGTTACTAGGCGTACGAACCCGAAAACCCCATTTCGACCCATTTTAGCTCAAGTAAGCTCAAAATCTTGTTCAATAAGCTTATAATCTGTATTAGAATGTTCATAATACTCTTAAGATCATATATGAACTCTTGTTAAAGCCTTGAATCCTCAAACCCATGCGTTTTTTATTAAAACCCTAAAAACGACCCGTTTTGATTTTCTAGCTAACGAATCCTTTTTCTAAACTTTTGTTACATTAGAACATCTTATTTTAGCTTATTCTAATAAGCTATAACCTGCAAATATCATTTGGAACCCTAAAATAAGCTTGCATGACTTTTTGGACTTGATTTGCAAATGTTTTCATGCATAGGGGTATATATCGTAACTTTCTGAAATTTATAACTAGAGGGGCTGAAAATGTCATTATTCCAAAGTTATAACTATAAGGACCTATTTTTCCAAGTTCTAAAGTTAAAGGTTTAAATTATATATACTTTATATATAAAGGACTAAACTTGTAAAAGTTTATAAATCAAGGGTATATATTGCCATTTTTGCAAACTTAAAAATATAAAATATAATATTTTTATATAAATTATAAAAATATATATTAATATTATAAAACTCGATTTTATTAAAACCCGACACAATTATCGTTATTAATCAACGATCGACGCATTATAAAACAATTACGTTATATAATTAACGTAACTTATCATCGACTAACTTTTGAAGAAACTTAAAATCTTATCGTATCACGTTACTAGGGAATTTCATGTGAGGGGTTCCATTTGAGTATTTGTTTTGACGAGTTTGCTGGGTTTACGATTTAAAGTGCCCTGACTCCTCAAACGATACTACATGGCCTCTGGATTATGATAGCCCGAACAGTGATACAATATTTCCATAAATTAATAAATCAAAGTAATACGTTAAACTTTATAAAGTTTTGAAACATAAACCATCACACTAAGACTTGACATATTACCCCAGGTTGCGTGACGAAGCCGTTACTTTCACTTGATATACTTTTGCCATCAATCAGATTTCCCCTGTTAAGGTGAGTTCATAGCCTCGCATTTTAAATCTTCTAATGTTTTCATAAACCCGCGAGGGGGATACATGCTATAAACCATGAATACGAGTATTTTTCCAACTGTATGCTATCCTGATATATTATTGCCTAAGTCCTTACTTTTGCCATTAAGACCCCACTATCATGAACCGTTAATTACTTTTCGGAGTAAGCGCGAATGCTGTGAATAGATCTATTTGGGACTGAGCTTCCCCGTTGGTGTACCTATACTTTCTGGTAACCAAACGCACTTCATTTGAATCACTATGCGGGTGTTTGGCAAAGGCACCCGTTGGGGCAACTTCTTGTGATTATTGATTATCTCAAGGTCTCGGTGTGAGTTAGGGCATATTCATATTTTCTTAATAATTGTACTCATTGCAATTATTATACTTATGGGTGTATAACAACGTAACCCACTATTGACTTGTATTCAAACTGTTTAATATAAACCTGTGAATTTCACTCAACCATTGTGTTAACCTTTTTTTAGCACGTTTATCTCAGGTATTTGAGCAACTTATAGCACGGAGTGGCACGGACTTGAAGATTTGTGATAAAACTGTTTCATTAAAAACTTTATGTTTTCATGTAGATTTTGGGAACTCTGTTTGTAAAAAACTCTAATGAATAATAATGATAATTATCTTTTAAACAAAGTTCTTTTGGTCGTTTCTATGATTATGACTGTTGTACTATGAAATAATACCCCAGATTAGCTTTCGCTGCTATATGTCAAAAATGGGGGTGTTATATTATTGGTTTTTTCTTGAATAATGTTCTCAGTGGTAGTGATAGTTGGTACTTGAGTTGGTGCTTGATTTGTAGTTTGAGGTGTTGTTTGAGTGTTCAATGGAGGTGCATCTGCAACAACGGTTGTTGTAGAAGAGTGAGTTATGTTATGATGTTAACGTTTATCAGGAGCATCAGCAACATGTACAGCGGAAGACTTTGTCACAACTTAAGTAGATCCATTCAGTAATTCATCAATGTTGATCCCTTTTGAGCAGATTTTACTTAGCTTGTTAAAGCTTAGTTGTGTTGGATAGATCCAAAACAACTATTGTAGAAACTAAGATTGAGAATACCACAAACTATGCAGAATCTAGTTTGTAATACTAAGAAGAACAATGAAACAGTAAAACAAGATCTTGCTAAACTTTCAATATTTTAAACACAATCAAAGTTACAGAATATCCTTGAAACTATGAATACTAACTATATATGCTATGAAAACTATATAAGACTTGATATCTAGATCTATGTCGTAGGGTTCCTTTTATACACCAAGGAAACCCTAATGGGCTTACAGAACGCGTTAAGTGATCAATGCATATCTATTCCTAATATATCTCATGCATATCACTTTAGCAGTACTAACTATAACACTAACAGTACTAATGACTTAGACTATTTTCTCTAATCTTCAGCAGCAGCACAAACTTGAACCATCAACATTAAGTTGTATAAGCCTCTATTTCCTAACAATCCTCCCCTAAACTTGATATTCATCTTGTTAATCATCAAGTTTCTTCAAATTAAACCATCTGTGCTGAGAGGATGCTTCCAAACATTTTAATGTCTTGGTTTGTTTGCTAGAATGAAAATTTTCCTTAAAAGTTCATTTGCCATTTCTGAATATTGATCCACTTGAAGCTTGTTAGCCAACATCACAGTTATAATCCCTCTTGTCAATGGATATTCTTTTTCAACTAGCATAAAAATTTCATGTCCTCTTACTGAAGATACATGGTGAACACCACATGTATCATAAAGTCTCCATACCAAAGGATCATGCATATATCTTTGAAGCTTCCACAGAATATCATCATTATCTGGTTCAAACAATCTCTTCAGTTCAACCCAGAATTCCTTCTCTTTATCATCTGTAGGCTCTGTTGTACTAAACCTCTCCTTAACCAAATCCCAAAGCTTAAACAGGTCATCTCTATCAAATTTCTTCAACATCTCAGCAAAAATCTGATAAGCTTTTGTATGGTTTCAAACTCTGATAATTTTCCAATACCTTCTTGTATCTTCAGAGTAAACCTCCCAGTCTATGATTGGATATTTGACCTGTAAAGCTTCAACATAGACTTCTTTCAGTGGAACTACCACTAATAACTTCTGTAGTTCTTCTTATGATAATTCATTTTCCTTTTATACTGATTGTTCTTCACCTGAACCTGAAGCTTCTCTAATCTTTTGTCTTTTAACAGGCTCTTCTAAAACTTCTTGACCTGCTCTTTTTAGTCTTTGAACCTCCAACTCAGAATCCATAGGAACAAAGTCATTGATCCACTTCTGCTCCTTCTCATACAACATCTGAATTTCTTCCAAACTTCTCTTCTTCAGTTTATTATAAGTGAATCTACCCATGTTTTTCAGGTAATAATCATCTTGTTTCTGAGTTGAGTTCTGGTTGGTGGCTTGTTTCTAATTTGTTTAGTTCTCTGTACAGCAAAGAACCTTTTCCTTTCAACAATCATTTCCACCAGCATTCTAGACTTTTCTTCAATGGTGAATTGTTCTCTTTCTTCTTGTTGAAGTCTTTCTGCTAGTAACTCATCTGCATCTATCCTTGCTTGAATATCTTCCATTTGTTCAATCAATGCAGCATCCTTAGCCTCTAGTTCTGCAGCTTTTTCCCTAGCAATCATTTTCTCTCTCTCAAAATGTACTTGTTCTTCTTCAAACATTTTTTGAGCAATCTCTGCTTCCTTTTGAATCTGATTCTTTATAAGGTTCTTTGGAGTAGGTTCAGGCTCCACCATCTTGGCTTTACCTTTGACTTGTCTTTGTACTGTTGGTACTGGTGTTGCTCTCCTTGGTTCTTCTTCAACATCACGAATCACTACTGAGGTAGTTCTTGGTCTTGTGCTCCTAATAGCCACAAGTGTATTAGCAATAGTCATCATCTCATCTTCAAAAATATCCTCAGAAGTACTTGCAGAAGGATCAGCAGTACTAACATTTGAAGGTCCAACATCACTAACATCAATACTAGCAGTATTAACTGTATCCCCATGTTCAGCAGTATTCCTCCCCTGAGTTTTAGCATCACCTTCAACATTCTCCATATCAAGCTCAGCAAAGTCACTATCATTAAATATTGGCTTTGTCTTGTCACTTTTCCTCCCCTATTTGGATACATTCTCCTTATCTAAACTCTTTCTCTTAGAGGTACCAATCTTGAAGAGATTCAATCCTAGAGTTCTTGCCCTTAGCTTCTTTTCTAATATTCTGACTTTCTTTTTCAGCTTTCTAATCACCAAATCTTGAGCAGTCTTTGATTGTTCCAAGGCAAGAACCCTGTTTGACAAGTTTGTACAAATAGCCATCAATTCAGTTATGTTAGGTCTACCCTCATCACTTCCAGGTGTGTGACCTCCTGAGAGAGGTGAATCATAGGGTGTTGGTGGTACAAAATCCATCAAATCATCTTGTTCAAGTCTTTCCTCATCACTTCTAGGTGTGTTACCTCCTAGGAGAGGTGAATCATAGGAAGGTGTAGGTACCCTCTTAGACCTAGTCTGAGCAATGGTACCCTCATGGCTTCTTGGCACTTGGGACTACCACCTGTGTAACACCCCTAAAAATACAACAATGCAACGGAATACCACATGGGGTGCTACTTCATAATACACAGCGCTAGATACAAGAGAACGACCTCTA
>BQNB010097954.1:0-25265 GCA_026074375.1 Tanacetum coccineum | reverse complement strand
TTGTTATTTTTGATTGATGATCAAGACGTTGTAAATATTTGTGTCTTTATTATGGTAACTGTAACAACCCGAGTTTCAGGTCAACGTCTATCTTTAGCTAAGATAGTTATTTTAATTACGTAAATAATTATAGTCGTTATGTCATATGTGGTTGATTAGAATTTCCATTTATTGGTGAATTTCATTCTGTGGTTTAGTTTCTATTTGTTTTTAGCATTTAAGAAAGTAAGAAAAAATTATTTTACCACTCCGAGAGCGTAAATAAGTTAATTTTGTATTTTTCGTCGTTTCCCCGAGTTTTTGTAAAAACCGTGTTTAAAGGTCGTGTTTTACGAGGTTTAACGTTTTATTAAAGGTTTTAAACTATATTTAGTGGGACGGATTTAAAATATTTACAAACGTGGTGTGACTCGTGTTTATGGCCGAATTTTATTAATAAAAAGATGACTTGTACTAGTTTTAAAAGAGATGGAGTATGGAGGGACTAGTTTTGCCAATATATCAAAGTCTAATTCTATAAATAGAACACCATATCTCTCATTTCATTCTTTTATAAAAAAATTCATTTCTCTTGTCCTCCCCTCCTTGTTGCCATTCGAAATAACACACACACATACAAATCATCATCAAAAATTTGTTACTTACATGCAATTAAATCCGATTACACCATATTAATCCTTGTTCAATCCTCTACATTTCCCACTAAAGAAACCTTACATGCAATGAGTAATTAAGAAGTTGGGTTTTTGGTCAATTTCTATTGATTTGGTGTATAAGAAAGTGTTTCTAGTTGATAGATTGTTGTTATATTGAAGTGGTTTTGTTTGAAAAGGTTGTTTGGTTTGGTCTTTATGCTCGTCCGTACGGTCTAGCTAAGGGGGAAACAAAATCAAACTTTGCTATTGCTTTGTGAGTATTTACTTATTGTTATTTGTTGATAAATTAAGTGGTTATTGCATATATGTGATTGTAACTAGTTGATTCAAGTGCAAATGGGTTTGAAAGTATTTCAAGTATGAACATGAGTTTGATGGTTTTAGTACATGTTTTTAGGCTAGTTAAACATGTTGGAATGGTTGGATTTTGGTAAAAATGAGTTTTGGTATGACTTTGTGTTGACTTTTGTTGACCAGAAAGTTTGACTTGACCATAGCGTGTCGAGAAATTTTTGAAATCTAAATTAGGCTTTTGAATATGATAAAGGATGTTCTAAGGTCCGTTTTGATATAAGGTAGGCCTTGTAACTCCTAAAAACGAAGATTTTACGGCCGAGTCAAGTTTGGGTTATTTTTGGGTAAAAAGTCAACTACGAAGTTTGACTTTTGAAAGTCAAACTTGCGTATACTTTTGAATATAGTTTATAACAAGCAAAGGATTCGTAATGTTAGTTAAACTAAGATGAAATGCTAAGTTTGGGTTATATTATCTTTACTTTCGGCAAGCTTTCTAAAAATGGAAACTTTATTGAAAACGTTGTGATATTGTTAAGTAAGTCAAAGCGAAATGTTTTGCGTCGCACTTGGAGATTCTAGTATATGATTGTGTATACGTAATAGTGATATATATATATATATGCAAGTATGCAATATATGATATGTTATACTTTTAGTCACGTGCCGCTATATATGTACTATATAGGTCGCGGTTGAGACGTGAAGTTTATTGCGCTTGTTGATTGATTGATTGATTTGGATCATTTGCTTAAGGTGAGTTCATAGCCTCGCATTAAATTCTTTTAAATGTTTTAAACCCGCGAGGGGGATACATGTTTGTTTTATAAATCGAACACATATGATTTTATGGTATGCTGGACCCGATTATGAGATTGTTTCCGCATAAGTTGCTATTGTCGAAGTCCCTTATTTCATGAACCGTTAATTGCCTTGTTGTAAAGTAAATGCTAATACATTAAATAGATCTATTGGGTTTGACAACCTTGTCCGGGGTTTGAATCTTTGTGACCACCCTGTCAAACGGACATTTTGTTATTAGAAATTAGTAGGTATATGACAATAATACCTTGTTTGGGGCACCTTTTAGCATATGAAATGCCATATGTTTTGTTAACGTTCGGTGTCATGAGCTTATTGCGTGAAAGAAAAGAAGTTGCTATACATTGCATTTGTTGCTTTGTTTTCCCGAGAACTAATAATGTGTTCAAAGGTTTTACTTATTGATTTATTTAAACTCTATGAATTTCACTCAACTTTGTTGTTGACGTTTTAAACATGTTTTATCCCAGGTAACCAAGGCTGAAGGCAACGATGGCGTGGAGGTGTCGTGTGTATGGTGAAGGATTTTATGGAAAGACTTCTTGTGTGTTCCGGTCTTTTAAAAACAATATCTCATGTGGTGTTTAAAACGATGTCTTTTATTTGAAAACAATTTGCTTTTCATGGTTTGTAATAGACGGTGGTTGCGATTCTGTAGGACCTAAACGCACTTTTAACTCTGAATATTTATGGAACACATGTTTGGTAAACGTCTTATTTGAGTCGTTTTCTATTATCGTGGTGACGGATGCTATTTAGTAACACCAAATTGCTAATTTCCGCTGCGCAATCCGATGCCCCTCGGGGCGGGTGTTACAGATTGGTATCAAGAGCTTCGGTTGTAGAGAACTAGGTTGTTTTCAAAACTTGGATTGTAGTCATTTTAGATATCAAAGTAATGTCAAGAGTCTAAGGTTGTAAGGAACTAGGTCGAGTCTTTTGAAAAACCTAAACTATGACGCTTCTACACGCACGCCGATACTCCTCGTTGCCATTGGTTACATGTAAGGTACATTTATTAATTGTTATGTGTAAGTATATTTATGTATGTATTATATGTATGATTGGTAAAGTATAGATATTTATGCATGTGTTGGATGCATAAAGTTTTATGTATTGGTGCATTGTGCATGTGTTGTATGCATAAAATGTCATGTGATGATATGATAATTACTATTATGTATGTTTGAAATATAACTAAGATATATGCGGATTGAGAATGTCGCGAATTGTAAATTTTTGTTTGTTGCGCTTTGATGCAAACTGTTATTTTGATAATAGTGTTCCGATAATAATAAGAGGTGATACGCTATTAAGTAGGTATTATATGGTATTTTCTAGATTATCATGGCAAACGTGAATCATCCACATGATCATGACGTACCTATTGTTGAGCCGAATCAACATGATGATGTTCCTATTGTTCCCGAGCCTGTCTTAGAAGATGAAGAGGAAGACCCGGAAGAAGACGAATTTGAGGAAGAAGAAGATCCTCAAGAGGAAGAAGATGATATGGAAATCGAAATTAAGGAAGATGAAAATGAACCGGAGTTGACATATCCTTACGAAGAGGTGGATCCTCTTAATCCTCCGTCGCCTGCTTCTGAGTCTGAACCTGATGATGAGATTGAGGTTGACAATCTGATTGAGCATGAGGATGAGACTGTTCCTGTTAGTGTCTATGAGGTAGGTGAATCGTCTACTGCCGCTATTCCTTGAGAGGATGGTTTATAGATTGCTACCTGGCTTCATGAGATGGGATATTGACTCTTTTTTTGGTCGAATGGTTAATTTTTCAAGACGATTGTGTGGCCGTGAGACGGCGCATGCATTGGTCGAGAAGAAAGGAGAGGCAAAGGATAAGTTTTATGGTAAGTTGATTTTGGATTTGGGTAATGAAGTGCGTTCTAGCGTGGAACAAGGAACTGCTGCAATGGAAAAGTTAGTTGAAAAGCTCGGAAATGTTGAAGAAAAGCTGAGTGTAAGAAACTGAAGAAGGAACTTGAAGAAGCAAGGTTGAGCAAAACATTCCTTCGTATGTAGAATGAACGAGTCGAGAGAGATCTCTATTGGACTAGGGTTCGAGCTCATGAGTTCTATCAAGAGATGATTCGTAGGGGATTTGTGTTTGAAGAAAGACCGAATGAAGCTATTGATGTTCCGATTGAAGATGAGAAGAGTCCTTTTTCTGAGCCACGAGGATCTCCTCCTGGTGTGTAGTAGTTTAGTTTCAAATGTAGTTTCTTTTGTTGTGTAATCACTAAACTGAGTCCTCAGTTGGTTGAACTAGTACTATTGGTTGTAACGATTTGTATCATTTTATGAAACAATGCAACTATGTATGAACTCTTTGTGATGAAAAATGAATGATTATCTTTTGATTACTACATGATGTTGTGTGGTTGTTGTTGTGGTTAATGTGTCACTATATCATGTTATGAGAATATCATGTTATGAATGCTTACCAGATTATTTTCTGTGTGACGTGACATAATCATGCCTCCAAAGTCTGCACCTATGACTCAAGCTGCTATTCGCCGAATGATCAAGGAAAGTGTTGATGCCGATATTGCTGCTGAGCGGGCAAGGCAAGCGAATGTTAGGAACGATGCTAGTGGATCTGGTCCAGTTAGGGGTCGAGACACTGCACCTGTTGCTCGTGAGTGCACTTTTGCTGGGTTTATGAAGTGCAATCCTGCTGCCTTTCGTAGGCTTAAAGGAGCTGTTGAATTGAGAAAGTGGTTCGAGAAAACTAAGAGTGTTTTCGAGATCAGCGAATGTTCAGAGGGTAAGAAGGTAAAGTTTGCTGCTGCTACATTGGAAGGACCAGCTTTGACTTGATAAAAAACTAAAGTTGCAACTATGGGTTTGAAGACTGTGAACCAAATGCCTTGGACTGAGATGAAGCAACTAATGACTGCTGAGTTTTGTCCGATAGAAGAAATACAACGTATGGAGCATGAGTTGTGGAACTTGAAGGTTAAGGAGTATGACATTGTTGCTTATACTCAGAGGTTCAATGAGCTTGCATTGATGTGTCCGAAAATGGTAGAGCCTGAAAGAGTGAAGGTTGATGCTTATATTCGAGGTTTAACGGATAACATCAAGGGTGAATTGACATCGTCTAAGCCTGCTGATTTGAACGAAGCCGTACGTATGGCTCATAAGTTGATGGAGCAGAAGTTGCAAGCTAGAAATGAAAGAATTTTGGAAGGTAAGAAGCGAAAGTAGGAAAGCCTTCAAGGTGGAAATAGTAGTGGTAAGGGTAATCAAAAGCATAACTCTCGTCAGACTTTGCAGAGTATCTAAAAGCAAGGAAATGCGCGAGCCATGGTTACCGCTCCTACTGATGGAAAGCTTCCTTTGTGTGAATGTTGTTTTACTCGCCATGTTGGTCAGTGTACGATCAAATGTCACAAGTGTGGAAAGGTTGGACATAAGGCAAGGTATTGTAGGGAGAAGAGTGTTGCTACGGGTGCTAACGCTCAGCCTATTTGGACTTGTTATGATTGTGGTGAGCAAGGTCATACTAGGAACCGATGTCCGAAGAAGGTGAAGCAAGAAGAAGTTGGAGAAGTTCGTGGTCGAGCTTATGCTATTAAGGACGTTGAGCCGAAAGGTCCGAATGTGGTTACTGGTACGTTTATGCTAAATATTTATATGCTTTTGTTTTATTTGATTCGGGTTCTGATAGGAGTTTTGTGAACACTAGATTTAGTTCATTGCTCGATATCAAACCGATTAAAATAGAGGATAGTTATGAAGTAGAGTTAGCTGACGGAAGGGTAGTTAGTACGAACACTGTTTTGAAAGGTTGCACTTTGAGTTTAGTGAACCATATTTTTGAAATCGATCTTATGCCGATTGAGCTTGGTACGTTTGACGTCATCATCGGTATGGATTGGCTTGTCAAGCACGATGCCGTTATCGTCTGTGGCGAGAAAGTTGTTCGTATACCATATGGGAATAAAACGTTAATAGTTAAAGGTGAAAACGGTGGATCTCGATTGATGATTATTTCGTGTATCAAGGCCCGTAAGTATGTCGAGCAAGGTTGTCATTTGTTTTTGGCACACGTTACGAAGAAGAAATCGAAGGAGAAATGAATGGAAGATGTGCCTGTAATTCGTGACTTTCCTGAGGTGTTTCCTGAGGAGCTGCCAAGACTACCACCACCGAGGCAAGTAGAGTTTCGAATTGATCTAGTACCGGGGGTGGCACCTGTTACGCGTGCACCGTATAGATTGGCACTGTCTGAGATGAAAGAGTTGTCAGTACAATTGCAAGAGCTGTTGGAGAAAGGATTTATTCGTTCGAGTTCATCACCATGGGGAGCATCGGCGTTGTTTGTGAAAAAGAAAGATGGATCTTTCAGGACGTGTATAGATTATCGAGAGTTGAACAAGTTAATTATCAAGAATCGTTATCCTCTTTTGAGAATAGATGATTTATTTGATCAGCTGCAAGGTTCTAGCGTGTATTCTAAGATCTATCTACGATCAGGATATTACCAGTTACGCATTAAAGATGAAGACATTCCGATTACTGCATTTAGGACTCGGTATGGTCACTTTGAGTTCCAAGTAATGCCGTTCAGATTTACTAATGTGCATGCTATGTTTATCGACTTGATGAACCGAGTATGCAAGCCATATCTTGGTAAGTTCGTTATAGTGTTCATCGATGATATTTTGATTTATTCCAAGGACGAAGAAGAGCATGTAAAGCATTTGAAGATTATTCTGGAGCTACTGAAGAAAGAGAGATTGTACGCTAAGTTTTCAAAGTGTGATTTTTGGCTAGATTTGATACAATTTTTTATTCATGTGATTGATCGTAGTGGTGTTCATGTTAATCCTACCAAGATCGAAGCCATTAAGAGTTGGGCTGCACCGACGACGCCAACGGAGGTGAGGCAATTTCTTAGATTGGCCAGATATTATTGGAGGTTTATTGAAGGGTTTTCTTTGATTTCTAAGCCACTGACTAAGTTGACTAAAAAAAATAAGAAATACGAGTGGGGAAAAGAAGAAGAAGAAGCTTTTCAAACGTTGAAGAAGAAGTTGTGTAGTGCACCGATCTTAGCGTTGCCCGAAGGAACGGAAGATTTCATGGTGTACTGTGACGCATCTCTTAAAGGTTATGGAGCCGTGTTGATGCAAAGAGAGAAAGTGATAGCGTATGCTTCTAGACAATTAAAAGTCTATGAAGAGAATTACACTACTCACGACTTGGAGTTAGGAGCCGTTGTTTTCGCTCTTAGATTATAGAGACATTATTTATATGGGACGAAGTGTATGGTTTTCACCGATCACAAGAGCCTACGATATATTTTGAATCAAAAAGAGTTGAACTTGAGACAACGAAGGTGGATTGAGTTGTTGAGTGATTATGATTGTGAAATTCGGTATCATCCTGGAAAAGCGAATATGGTGGCTGACGCCTTAAGTCGGAAGGGAAGGGAAAAGTCATGCGTGTTCGAGCTTTGATGATGACTGTTCACAATGATTTACCGAAGCAGATTCGTAAAGCTCAAGTAGAAGCCATGAAAAGAAAGAATGTGAAGGCAAAAAATTTGGGGAGATTGATTAAGCTAATATTTGAATTTCGCCCTGATGGAATACATTGTTTTGGGAATCGTGTTTGGTTGCCGCGATACGGTGGATTGAGAGATTTGGTTATGCATGAGTCGCATAAGTCCAAGTATTCTATCCATCCAGGATCAGATAAGATGTATCAAGATTTGAAGTTGTTGTATTGGTGGCTGAATATGAAAGCGGATATTGCCACGTATGTTAGTAAGTGTTTGACTTGTGTGAAAGTTAAGGCCTGGCATCAGAAATCATCTGGGTTGCTGCAACAACCTGAGATTCCTGTTTGGAAGTGGGAAAAAATTACTATGGATTTTGTGAGCGGACTGCCGAGAACGCCGAGTGGGTATGATACAATTTGGGTTATGGTCGACCGACTGACCAAATTAGCTCATTTCCCGCCTATGAAGAAAACGGATAGTATGGAGAAACTTACGCGACTGTACTTGAAGGAAATAGTGTGTAGGCATGGTGTACCTGTTTCGATCATTTCGGATCAAGATAGCCATTTTATGTCAAATTCCTGGAGATCGCTTCAGAAGGCGTTGGGGACGAATTTGGATATGAGTACCGCTTATCGCCCTCAAACGGATGGTCAAAGTGAAAGGACAATACAAACATTGGAAGATATGTTGCGTGCCTATGTGATTGACTTCGGAAGTAGTTGGGATCGCCATTTTCCATTGGTAGAGTTCTCATATAACAATAGTTATCACGCAAGTATTAAGGCTGCACCATATGAAGCTTTGTACGGAAGAAAGTGTAGATCACCTGTATGCTAGAATGAGGTTGGGGATAGCCAACTCACCGGTCCAGAGTTGATCCGCGATATGACTGAGAAGATTGTCCAGATTAAGAATCGTTAGTTAACAGCTCGTAGTCACTAGAAAAGTTATGCGGATAAAAGACTTAAGCCATTGGAATTTGAAGTTGGTGATATGGTATTGCTCAAGGTATCGCCATGGAAGGGTACTGTGCGTTTCAGAAAGCGCGGAAAGTTAAGTCCTCGTTACATTGGGCCATTTAAGATTGTAGCTAGAGTAGGTCATGTAGCTTATACGTTGGAGTTGCCTGAAGAATTAAAGGGAATTCATAGTACTTTTCATGTTTTGAATCTTAAGAAGTGTTTAGCAGAAGGTGATGTTGTAGTTCCGATGGAAGAAATTCAACTTGATGATAAGTTGCATATGATTGAGGAACCAGTAGAGATTGTTGATAAAGAGGTTAAGCGACTTAAGCAGAGTCGGATACCTATAGTTAAAGTTCGTTGGAATTCGCAAAGAGGTCCAGAATTTACTTGGGAACGTGAGGATCAGATTAAGAAGAAGTACCTTCATCTCTTTACAAGTAACGACAAAGCGGAGAGAGTAGATGAGACGAGCTGAGTGCCGGGACGTCACTCCCTAAAAGTGGGGAGAATGTAACAACCTGAGTTTCAGGTCAACGTTTATCCTTAGCTAAGATAGATATTTTAATTACGTAAATAATTATAGTCGTTATGCTATATGTGGTTGATTAGAATTTCCATTTATTGGTGAATTTCATTCCGTGATTTAGTTTCTATTTGTTTTTAGCATTTAAGAAAGTAAGAAAATTTTATTTTACCGCACCGAGAGCGTAAATAAGTTAATTTTGTATTTTTTTGTCCTTTCCCTGAGTTTTTGTAAAAACCGTGTTTAAAGGTCGTGTTTTACGAGGTTTAACGTTTTATTAAAGGTTTTAAACTATATTTAGTGGGACGGATTTAAAATATTTACAAACGTGGTGTGACTCGTGTTTATGGCCGAATTTTATTAATAAAAAGATGACTTGTACTAGTTTTAAAAGAGATGGAGTATGGAGGGACGAGTTTTGACAATATATCAAAGTTTAATTCTATAAATAGAACACCATATCTCTCATTTCATTCTTTTATAAAAAAATTCATTTTTCTTGTCCTCCTCTCCTTGTTGCCGTTCGAAATAACACACACACACAAATCATCATCAAAAATTTGTTACTTACATGCAATTAAATCCGATTACACCATATTAATCCTTGTTCAATCTCTACATTTCCCACTAAAGAAACCTCACATGCAATGAGTATTTAAGAAGTTTGGTTTTTGGTCAATTTTTATTGATTTGGTGTATAAGGAAGTGTTTCTAGTTGATAGATTGTTGTTATATTGAAGTGTTTTGGTTTGAAAAGGTTGTTTGGTTTGGTCTTTGTGCTCGTCCGTACGATCTATCTAAGGGGGAAACAAAATCAAACTTTGCTATTACTTTGTGAGTATTTACTTGTTGTTATTTGTTGATAAATTAAGTGGTTATTGCATATATGTGATTGTAACTAGTTGATTCAAGTGCAAATGGGTTTGAAAGTATTTTAAGTATGAACATGAGTTTGATGGTTTTAGTATATATTTTTAGGCTAGTTAAACATGTTGGAATGTTTAGATTTTGATAAAAATGAGTTTTGGTATGACTTTGTGTTGACTTTTGTTGACTAGAAAGTTTGACTTGACCATAGCGTGTCGAGAAAATTTTGAAATCTAGATTAGGCTTTTAAATATGATAAAGGATGTTCTAAGGTCCGTTTTGATATAAGGTAGGCCTTGTAACTCCTAAAAACAAAGATTTTACGGCCGAGTCAAGTTTGGGTATTTTTTTGGTAAAAAGTCAACTACGAACTTTGACTTTTAAAAGTCAAACTTGCGTATAGTTTTGAATATAGTTTATAACAAGCAAATGATTCGTAATGTTAGTTAAACTAAGTTGAAATGATAAGTTTGGGTTATATTATCTTTACTTTCGGCAAGCTTTCTAAAAATGGAAACTTTATTGAAAACGTTGTGATATTGTTAAGTAAGTCAAAGCGAAATGTTTTGCGTCGCACTTGAAGATTCTAGTATATGATTGTATATACGTAACAGTGATATATATATAAAAATATATATATGCAAGTATGCAATATATGATATGTTATACTTTGTCACGTGCCACTATATAGGTCGCGGTTGAGACGTGAAGTTTATTGCGCTTGTTGATTGATTGATTGATTTGGATCATTTGCTTAAGGTGAGTTCATAGCCTCGCATTAAATTCTTTTAAATATTTTAAACCCGCGAGGGGGATACATGTTTGTTTTATAAATCGAACACATATGATTTTATGGTATGCTGGACCCGATTATGAGATTGTTTCCGCATAAGTTGCTATTGTCGAAGTCCCTTATTTCATGAACCGTTAATTGCCTTGTTGTGAGGTAAACGCTAATGCATTAAATAGATCTATTGGGTTTGACAACCCTGTCCGGGGTTTGAATCCTTGTGACCACCCTGTCAAACGGACATTTTGTTATTAGAAATTAGTAGGTATATGACAATAATACCTTGTTTGGGGCACCTTTTAGCATATGAAATACCATATGTTTTGTTAACGTTCGGTGTCATGAGCTTATTGCGTGAAAGAAAAGAAGTTGCTATACATTGCATTTGTTGCTTTGTTTTCCCGAGAACTAATAATGTGTTCAAAGGTTTTTACTTATTGATTAATTTAAACTCTATGAATTTCACTCAACTTTGTTGTTGACGTTTTAAACATGTTTTATCCCAGGTAACCAAGGCTGAAGGCAACGATGGCGTGGAGGTGTCGTGCGTGTGGTGATGGATTTTATGGAAAGACTTCTTGTGTGTTCCGGTCTTTCAAAAACAATATCTCATGTGGTGTTTAAAACAATGTCTTTTATTTGAAAACAATATGTTTTTCATGGTTTGTAATAGACGGTGGTTACGATTCTGTGGGACCTAAACGCACTTTTAACTCTGAATATTTAAACTTGAATAATCTGGACACATGTTGTTTAAACGTCTTATTTAGGTCGTTTTCTAAACTTGTGGTGAAAGATGCTATTTAGCAACCCAAATTGTCATTTGGGCGAGGTGTTACATTGTCTAGGTCTAGGAATGATGGAACACATTCCATAAATCTATTTTTTACTAGTCTCGATTCTAGTCTATTCTCTATTCCGTGCATTGTGACAACTTAACTACTTCATCCGAAGTACTTTAAGTATTTTTATTATAGCGAATGTAATTTAAATGTCATCCTTTCCACAAAGTCATCCAAGCCCTACAACTTCTCATTTGTTGGCTGGTTCGGCGGCCCCCAGATCTATTCTGGCGTCCCCCAGATATGTCTAGGACCACCGACAGCAGGCTTGTGAGATATGTCATTTCTTTTTCAAATCATAAAATGAACATCCTTTCTCTATCTCTCTTGCTACTACGAGCTAACGTCTATCCTCCTATCCCAACACTCATAAGCATCATTGCTTATATTGTCAATAGTCAAGTGAATTTCATCATGAAATGCGTCTCATTCTTAAACACAATCCTTACAATCATCATACTCACAAATCCCCTGCATGTCTTTTGCTTTTTTCTAGCAATTTAGATAAAGTATTCCTTAGTTTATCTAAATAACGCATGCTCCTAAATGCTAATTGCTAACACATTTTACATGACGATTACATTTAAAATTATCATGTTTTGTTTGCATCATCTTACATGTTAATTGTGCACCTACACTATGTTAGGTTAACGTATTACAAATATGGTTTAGATGTCATATAGTCTTACACATTAATCTTGTTGATTATTGTGTCGATGCATGCTTAGATAAACTTGCATGCTTATATCTATATGTCTTATACATCTATGTATATATTTTCTCACACTAGAATATCTTTCTTCGCATTCGTGTCATTAATCTAAATTTTCAAAAGAGTCACAAAATGGTCTTAAATCTCCTAGAGTCTTCCGTCACACATTTCCTTAATCATCATCTCCCTCTCTTCTAAATAATCCACTCTTTGTCACAGAAAAGTTGGATTCAAATCTAATACCTTTCCAAGTAGGTTTGACAACTTAAATATTTCATCCAAAATATTCAAGTATCTTTAACTTGCAATCGCAAACGTTAAAGGTCATATCCGAAAATCCCTATTCAAGCCTTTTAACAACATTAGTTAAAACGCTCTCCATTTCTCTTTGACGAAAACATTCTTTCTCTTTCCCCGAAACATTCTTTCTCTTCAACGAAACATTCTTTCTCTTCGATGAAAACATTCTTTCTCTTCGACGAAAACATTCTTTCTCTTCGACGAAAACATTCTTTCTCTTCGACGAAAACATTCTTTCTCTTCGATGAAACATTCTTTCTCTTCGACGAAAACACTCTTTGTCTTCCGATCATACCTCTTTCTTCTCACTCAACCACGCCTCTTCAACCATAGAGATGGCTAATCTCTTTCCTCCACTATTTCCGCTACCACCTTTAAGACAACCGTATACCTCGTCGTGTGATTGTTCTATGAACATTCACAATGCTCGAGAAGAGCTACATAACTCTGTGAGTGTAGTTTATCGTACGTTAACCACCATCCGTCTTGACATTGTCAAGCTAGTCGCCTCCATCTTCGTTTGTTTCCTTTTTTATTATTATTATCATTATTATTATTATTATTATTATTATTATTATTTTCGCGTACGAAACATACCGAAGATACGTCACCATTTCCTTCGGGACAATGTCTAAAAGGAAACATCTCCATTCGAAAAGGATGCGTCTGAAGATAACATCGTCGACATTCTTTCTTTACCCCTCAACCGCGAATCGTTAAAATATATTCGTCTAGGTTTAGGAATGATGGAACACATTCCATAAATCGTTCTATTATTTTCTTCTAGTTTCGATTCTAGTCTGTGTTCCATTCCGTGTCGTGACAACTTAATTACTTCATCCGAAGTATTTTAAGCATTTTTAATTGGCGAAATGCAAATTAAAATGTCACTCCCTTCACAAAATTTGTCAAAAACCAAGCCCTCTCCTGTTGGCGGTCCGGCGGCCCCCAGACATATTCTGGCGGCCCCCAGATATATCTGGGACCGCCGGCAGCAGGCTTGTTATAGCGTTCATTCTTTTCTGAATCCATAACCAAACACTTCCTCTCTTCTGCTACGAGCTGACGTCTACTTTGCACCCAAACCTATGCCCAACATCTCTCTAAAGATCAATGGGTCATCCTCATATCCTAATTCTCATAAGCATCATTGCTTATGGTGTTAATAGTCAAGTGAATTTCATAATGAAATGCGTCTCATTCTCAAACACAATCCTTACAATCGTCATACTCATAAATTGATCCTCACTTCTCGTAAACCTCCTTTCTCGAATGGTCTTTTCACTTCTAAATGATTCCTCTCTTTCTTAATAGTCTTCTCACTTCTAGTAGTCGTCTCACTTCTAATAAGTCTTATCTTCTCTAACGTTTCCTCTCACGTCTAAACGTTTCTTCTCTTTTAATAGTCTTGTTACTATTAGAATTCCTCCTATATCCCTTGACAACTTAGTTATTTCTTCCGAAATATTTAAGTAATTTGCGAAATGCAAATGTCACTCCTTCGCTAAACTTTCCACTTTCTAAAAAGTGAAGAACATAAAGAAGATATTCAATCTTCAAGTGTTATTGAGTCACCACATTGTTGAGTCTCTCATATTCTTCCACCATGAAAGAACTACCACCTCTTTTCACATCCCACTTTGTTCCTCAACATTGTCAACCAACAAAACACCAAACAAACCTTTAAATTCCCAATCATCCACCTTTGTCTCGATAGGATCATATGCATATCAATTGTTAGTGCAAATGATATATCAATCTTTTCTATCAACCTCTCGTCAACACGTTCCTTCTTTAGCATCACTCATCCTTTCCCACTTTTTGACTCTATGGAATCATTTTCATTCACATCCAAAAGCACATCGTCTCCATCCTCGTCTTATTTTTCTTTTTATTCTTTTAAAGTATATATATATATATATATATATATATTGACATATTATTAAGTGTCATTCGTCTACTTTTAAAAGGTCATTCTCATAATATTCTTATGTCAATCAATAAACGAATCCCATTCTCGTTTATTAAAAGTCGGTCTAATCTTTCTCCGTAAACATACGTCTCGATTCTTTTTATTTCATCATTTAGGCTGTTTTTAAAATAATGACTACTTGTGTCTAGTTTCTACTTCTCTTTCAAAGTGTCATACTTATTATTTGAAAGAAGGTTAGATGATGATTAAGGGAATGTATGAATGAAGACTCTGGGAGATTTAAGACCATTTTACGACTCTTTTGACTTTTTAGATTTGTGACACGGACGTGAAGAAAAATATTCTAGTGTGAGAAAAAATATACCTTGATGCATAAGACATATAGGTTTAAGCATACAAGTTTATCTAAGCATGCATCAACACAATAATCGATGAGATTAATGTGTAAGACTATATGATATCTAAAAGTTAATTGTTATACATCAAACTGACATAGTGTAGGTGCACAATTAATACGTAAGTCATATAAAATGACGCATACAAGACATGATAATTTAAATGTAATTGTCATGTAAATCATGTTAGCATTTAGCATTTAGTAGCATGTGTTATTAAGATAAACTAAGAGATATTTTATCTAAATTGCTAGAAGAAGTCAAAATCCTTTACAATAAACATGCATTCAATAGCTAAGCAAATAAACGTTGAGCATCAAGATAATCATGAAGGCATATAATTGCATTACATGGGAGAAAGTTATCATCTTGAAACTTCAAAGCACTGGTGAATCCTAATTTCTACTTCTTTAGTATGCACTCCTAATGAGATACAAAATCAATCAATGTAGACTATTATTAGGCATATTTAGGAAGAACCATTTAATCAAATTAGAGAATGAATATGAGCTATCAATAGTGGTGATATTAAAGCCAAAACACGTACCATTTTTACAGGTTATACATGAACCCAAACTTCACTCCTAGAAGCAATTTAATAGGTTAGGTCAAATTGGGAATTTATAGTGCGATAGGTTCTCCTGTATTTTTCTCATGTTTGGGACAAATATATTTTTATATTTGCCTACTGCATTGTACGCAAAGTATAAATGTGTATTGTCTTTTCATACATGGCCTAATATGACTCAACTAACATGCTTTAATTCCGGTTCACATAATCCTAATCAAGATGTGTGGAATTCTAGGGTTGAATGAGAGAGAAAGCAAGTTGTTGTAATTTAAGAAATAATGAGTCTGTTAGGATCGTTTATCTATTCTAGTTTATGTTATTATGGTGTTGGGTGGCCGGCCAAAAAATACGCCAACCACCATCATGGTGGTGGTGGTGAGATACTTAGAGAGAGAGAGATGGTGGAAAGTAAATGGAATGTTTTATTAGAAAGAGAAAGAAGGAAAACAATACACACTTAGCCACACCCCTCATGGAGAGTCATGAGGGGTATTTAAAGGCTTATCACATCCTATCTATTACAATATGACAACTTAAGCCCTTGCGTTATAAACATTCTAGATAACTAATCTGTAGAATCTCTTAATACACACAAGCTATGGATTCAATGAAGAGTTTAGAGAGAGAAAGAGTGTAACAACCAGAGTTTCAGGTCAACGTTTATCGTGATCTACAATAATTATTTTTGCTACGTAAATAGTTAAAGTCGTTTATACTATATAAGGTTTGATGAGGATTTCCATTATAGGGTAATTTCAATCTATGATTTAGTTTCTTTTTGTTTTTAACGTCTAAGAAAGTCAGAAAAATTTATATTGTTGCTCTGGGAGCGTGAATATGTTATTTTGTATTATACGACGCTTCCCTGAGTTTTCGTAAAAACGGTGTCTAAAAGTCATGTTTTACGTGGTTTAACGTTTTATTAAACGTTTTAATGTAAATATAGTGGGACGGATTTAAAATATTTACTAAGGTGGTGTGACCCGAGCTTGTTGACCGACTTTATTTATAAAAGAAACCATTTTGTACTAGTTTTAAAAGGACACCTTCACTTCCATTTTACACTTTAGTCAAAAATTATTTTTCTTTCCTCCCTTGTTACTATTCATGATCAGCCACAAGAAACCCTCACCACCACCGTCAAATCTTCGACATGCATTAAGATCAAATTACATATTATTAATCCTTGTTTCAAGAGCTACAAAACCCACTAATAAAACCTCACATGCAATAAGTTTTGAAGAAGTTAGATTTTTGGTGTGTTCTTGCATCTTTCAAGTATAAGGGTGTGTTTAAAGGGGTTAGATTATTGTTGTATTGAAGTTGGTTGTTGAAAATGGTTTAGTTTGTTTGGGTCTTGGGTTTGTCTGAATTCAAAAGGCAAGGGGGAAACAAAAATTGATCTTTGATATAGCATTGTGAGCCTTCTAATTGTATTCTTGTTTGATTAATTTAGTTATATTGCGTGTCATATGATTTTTGCTATGAGATTCAAGTGCAAAAATTATTGAAAGTGTGTTTGGTTATTGACCAAAGTTTGATGGTTTTGTTATAATTATATAGACTAGTTAAGTGGGTTTTGATAGTTGAAATATGTCAAAAATGTCATTTTAATGGGTTTCGAGTTGACTAAGTTTGACCAGAAAGTTTGTCTTGACCGTAGCGAGTTGAGAAATTTTTGAAATCTATTTTAGCCTTTTAAATATGATAAAAGATGTTCTAAGGTTCGTTTTCATATAAGGTGGGCCTTGTAACTCCTAAATATGAAGATTTTACGGCCGGGTCAAGTTTGGTTATTTTGAGGTAAAAAGTCAACTACGAAGTTTGACTTTTGAAAGTCAAACTTGCGTAAACTTTTGAATATGGGTTATAATGAGCAATGGGTTAGTAATGTTAGTTAATTAGTAACAAAATATGAAGTTCGGAATATATTATCCTTACTTTTGGTAACTTTCTAAAAATGGAAACTTTATAGAAAAGTGTCGTAATATTGTTAAGTACGTGAAAGTGAAATGTTTTGCGTCGCACTTGGAGATTGTAGTATATGATTATATTTTACGTAATAGTAAGTATATATCTTATTATATATTTTAATTACTATATATATTATTATTTATAATAGATAGTATATTATATTATATATATTATATATAATTTGCAGTATGCATTATATGAGTTATTATACTTTTAGTCACGTACCGCCATATATGTATTATATAGGTCGCGGTTGAGACGTGAAGCTATTTGCGCTTGTTGATTTGATTGATTTGGAATCTTTTGCTTAAGGTGAGTTCGTAGCCTCGCATTTAAATCTTTTAATTGCTTTTAAACCCACGAGGGGGATACATGTTTGTTTTATAAATCGACCACGTATAATTTTATGGTATGCTTGGACCTGGATTACCGGGATTGTTTCGATAAGTTGCTATTGTCACAAAGTCCCTTTATTTATGGACCGTAATCGCTTGTAAGGTGAACTGCTAAAGCATTAAATAGATCTAGTGGGGTTTGACAACCCTGTCCGGGGTTTGAATCCTTGTGATCACCCTGTCAAACGACCATTTTGTATTTAGAAAGTAGTAGTTATATGACAATAATACCATGTTTTGGGGCACATGAACATATGAAATGGCATACGTACTATTAACGTTCGGTGTCATGAGCTTATTGCGTGAAAGTAAAGAAGTTGCTATACATTGCATTCGTTGCTTTGTTTTCCCAAGAACTAATTTTAGTGTTCAAAGTTTATTGCTTATTAATTATTTTAAACTCTATGAATTTCACTCAACATTGTTGTTTGACGGTCTTAAACTTGTGTTATCCAGGTAACAAGGATGAAGGCACGATGGCATGCAGGTCGTGTACGTGTAATGGATTTGGTTGAAAGGACTATTCGTGATGTTCATGGTCTGGTACAATAACTGACAATGTCCCAGTTATATACTTTATTTTGAAACAATAGTTTTTTAAATGTTGTAATGGTTGTGGTTGCGATTCTATGAGGACCTAACGCATTTTTAACTCTGATCAATAATGGAACACATGTTTGTTAAACGTCTCATTTGGGTCGTTTCCTATTATCTTGGTGAATGGTGCTATTTAGTAACATCCAATTGCAAATTTCGTTGGCGCAATCCAATGTATGTTGGGTGGGGTGTTATAGAGTGGTATCAAGAGCCTAAGGTTATAGAGAACTAGGTCAAGTCTTTTTTGAAAACCTAAACTATGACGCTTCTACACGCACGCCGAGACTCCTCGTTGCCAATTGTTACATATAGAAAGAAGAGGCAAATTTATTAATTCTTATGTATAGGTATATTTACATATGTGTTGTAGGTATAAATGGTTATGTATGGATATATTTAGGAATGTGTTGGATGCATAAAGTGTTATGTATTGGTACATTTTTACACGTGTTGTATCCATAGAATGACATGACTATATGATAACTATTATTATATATGTTTGAAATATAATTGAGGTATATACGGAACGAGAATGTCACGAATTGTGAATTTTTATTTGTTGCCCTTTTATGTGAACCGTTATTTTGATAATAGTATTCTTATTGGAACGCTATTGAATAAGAATTAGAAGTGATACGTTATTAAGTAAGTATTATATGATATTTTCTAGATTATTATGTTGAACGTAATCCCTCCTGATCATGTGGATGATGTAGCCGTTGTTGAGCCAAATCAACATGATGATGTTCCTATTGTTTCCGAGCCTGTCTTAGAGGATGATAGACGAGGACCGGTAGAAGGAAGAAATTTTGAGGACGATTAAGAACCCCAAGAAGAAGAAGAGTTTGAAGGACTATGAGAATAAACAGAGTTGACAGTATCCTTACAAAGCGATGGATCCTTCTAACCTCACGCGCTTGCTTCTGAGTCAGAACCTAAGGATGTGATTGAGGTTGAGAACATGATTGAGCACGAGGATGAGACTGTTCCTGCTAGTGTCCATGAGGTAGGTGAACCGTCTATTACTCCTTTTCTTCGAGAATACAGTGATGGTCTATTGCCTAGTCTCATAAGGAGGGACATTAACTCTCTTTTTGGTCAGATTGCTAATCTTTCAAAATGACAATGTGGTCGCGAGATGGCGCATGCATTGGTCGAAAAGAAGGGAAAAGTAAAGGACGAGTATTATGGTAAGTTGATTTTGGATTTGGGTAATGAATTGCATTCTAGTGTGGAGCAAGGAATGGCTACAATGGAAAAGGTGGTTGAAAAGCTTGGTAATGCCGAAGAGAAAGTCGATTGTAAGAAGTTGAAGAAGGAACTTGAAGAAGCGAGTTAAGCACACACATTCCTTTGTATGCATAACGAAATAGTCGAGAGAGATCTATATTGGACTAGAGTTCAAGCTCATGAGTTATATCAAGAGATGATTCATAGGGGATTTATGTTCGAAGAAAGACCGAATGAAGCTATCGATGTTCCAGTCAAAGATGTGGAGAGTTCATCACCGGAGCCGCGAGAATCTCCTCATGATGATTCGTAGTTTAGATTCTTTGCTAGTACCTTTATTGTGTAATACTCATACTGAATCTTCAGTTGGAGACTTGATGCTATTGGTGTACAATTTGTATTCATTTCATGAACATTGGCAACTATGTATTAACTTTTAGTGATGAGGAAAATGAAGGCTTGTTTTGATTAGTACTTGGTGATGTGTGATGTTGTTGTGATTGATTTGTCATTGTACATGTTTAGAAGTCATATCATGTTATGGACATGCTTATCAGTTATTTATGTGTACATGACGAATCAGCTCTAAGTCTGACTTATGACTCAAGTGCTATTATTGAATGATACAAGGAAACGTGTCGATGTTGGTAATCGTGTAAGAAGCTAGAGATTCAAATGTTTGAAAATGATGATAGAGGATTAGACCAGTTAGGGGTCAAAATGCGCACCTGCAGTTCGTGAGAGCACTTTTTTGGGTTTATGAAGTATAATCCTATTGCTTTCACGGTTAAGGGAGATGTTTGAATTACGAAGGATGGTTCGACAAAAACTAAAGTGTTTTGGAATCAGTTGAATGTGTAGAGGGGCAAGAAAGGTTATGTTTGTGCTCCAACCCCTGCCAGGACTGCTATTGACTTGGTGGAATGCTAATGTTGCAATTATGGGTTTGGAGACTTGAACCTAAATGCCTTGGATGAGATGCAAAGTTGATGATGCAGGAGTTTTTGTCCAATAGATATGTTAAAGAATAGAGCAGAATATGGAACTTAAAGGTCATATGAGTATTAAACATTGTGGCTTTTTACTCAGAAGTTCAATGAGTTAGCATTGGATGTGTCGAGAATGGATTAACGGACAAGAGTGAAGTTGATGCTTTACATTTCCAGGGATTGAATGATAACATCCAAGGTGAAGTCACTTTTAAGCTGCTAACCTGACAAAGTTGTGCGTAAGGCTCATAAGTTGATGGAACAGAATGCAAGCTAAAGATGAAGATCTGGAAGAAGAAGCAAAAGTGGAGAGCTTTCAAAGTGGGAATTATGTCTGGTAAGAGTAACATAGGGACAACTCACGCCAATCTTTGCAGAATAACCAAAAGCAAGGAACGCGCGAGCTATGACTACTGCTCCTATTGATGGAAAGCTGTCTTCTGGATCACTTCCTTTGTGTGAATGTTGTTTTACTCGCCATGTTGGTCACTGTATGATCAAGTGCCACAAGTGTGGAAAGGGTGGGCACAAGGCAAGGTACTATAAGGAGAAGAATGTTGCTACGGGTGCAAATGGCTTGCCTATTCCGAGTTGTTATGACTGTAGTGAGAAAGGTCATACTAGGAACCGATGCCCAAGGATAGTTAAGCAAGAGGAAATTGGAGAAGCTCATAGCCGAGCTTATGCTATTAAGGATGCTGACCCGCAAGGTCCGAATGTGGTTACTGGTACGTTTCTGCTCAATAACTGTTATGCTTTTGTTTTATTCGATTCGGGTTCTGATAGGAGTTTTGTGGATACTAGATTTAGTTCCATGCTTAATATCGATCCGGTTAAAATAAGAGCTAGTTATAAAGTAGAGTTAGCTGATGGAAGGGTAGTTAGTATGAACATTGTTTTTAAAGGTTGCACATTAAATTCAAGTGAACATATTTCGAATCGATTTATGCGATTGAGCTTGGAACGTTTGACTCATAATCTGTTTGGATTGGCTTGTCAAGCACGATGCTATTATCGTCTGTGGCGAGAAAGTGGTTCGTATACCGTACGAAGACAAGATGTTGACAGTCGAAAGTGATAAAGGCGTGTCTCGACTAAAGTATATCTTGTATTAAAGCCCGTATGTACGTCGAGCGAGGTTGTCATTTGTTCTTGGCACACGTGACGAAGAAGAAATCAAGGGAGACACGATTAGAAGATATGCCTATAATTCACAACTTTCCAGAGGTGTTTCCCGAAGAGTTGCCAAGACTACTGCCGCCGAGGCAAGTAGAGTTTCGAATTGATCTAGTACCGGGGGCTGCACCTGTTGCACGTGCACCGTATAGATTGGCATCGTCTGAGATGAGAGAGTTGTCGATACAATTGAAAGAGCTGCTGGAGAAAGGATTTATTCATCCAAGTTCATCACAATGGGGAGCACCTGTGTTGTTTGTGAAGAAGAAAGATGGATCTTTTAGAATGTGTATAGATTACCGCGAGTTGAACAAGTTGACTATCTAGAATCATTATCCTCTCCCAAGAATCGATGATTTATTTGACCAATTTCAAGGTTCTAGCGTGTATTCTAAGGTTGATTTGCGATCAGGATATCACCAGTTACACATTAAAGAATAGGACATTCTAATTACTACATTTAGAACTCGGGTACACCTGTTCTTGCATCCACTTTCGTGTGTTCTGTCGACTCCGTCATAGGGAGGCGTATATTTCAGTAAAGATTTATTAGAATGTCTCTTATTTTTAATGTAGAACTGCGTGAATAACTAGAATCACCAATACCAAATCCACCTACTCCAATCCAATTACCCCATCCACAACTAAAATTTCACATTAAACACACTCATACACACCCCCCAACACCCCCCCACCCCCCCCCCCCCCACACCCCACACCCTCCTCCCCCATATGGTCACTTTGACGTTCTAAGTGATGCTGGTTTAGATTGACTATGTGCCTGCTAGTGTTTATGGATTGTTTGCAACGGTAAAGCAAGCATATCTTGATAAGTTCGTCATAGTGTTCATCGATGATATTTTGGTTTATTCCAGGGACGAAGAAGAGCACGTAAAGCATTTGAAGATTATTTTGGAGCTGCTTAAGAAAAAAAGATTGTACGCCAAGTTTTTAAAGTATGATTTTTGGCAAGATTCAGTATAGTTTCTTGGTCATGTGATTGATCGTAGTGGTGTTTATGTTGATCCTGCCAAGATCATAGCCATTAAGAATTGGGATGCACCAACAACGCCAACGGAGGTGAGGTAGTTTCTTGGATTGGCTGGGTACTATAGGAGGTTTATTGAAGGTTTTTCTTTGATTTCTAAGCCGCTGACTAAGTTGACTCAGAAAGATATGAAATACGAGTGGGGAAAGATAAATAGGAAGCTTTTCAGACATTAAAGCGGAAGTTGTGTAGTGCACCGATCTTAGCGTTGCCCGAGGGAACGAAAGATTTTGTGGTTTATTGTGATGCATCACTTAAGGGTTATGGAGCTGTGATTTTGATGCAGAGAGAGAGGTGATAGCGGTATGCTTTAGAAAATTGAAGTCCATGAAAAAGAATTACTCTACTCATAATTTGGAGTTAGGAGCATTGTTTTCATATTTAGGCTATGGAGGATGTTGGGATTAAAACAGCTTTTGAAGCCGTTTAGAAGTTCACATGGTGCTAAGCATAAACTTAGTGTTGTTAGTGATTTAGTGAATAATAGCTAAGTAGTTAGTATGCCAGTTACTACTGCTTGCAATCAATTCCCGCTCTCTATATATTACTATTGCTAATGGAAGATTAAGATGCTTGAGACATAGAAAAATACTATAGTAGTTAATATGTAGTTATAATAAAGGTTACTATGTTAGTGAACTTAATATGCTAGTTTATGTTAGTACTCTTAAGTTAATTTACAACTGTTCGCATAAAGTTATACTGCTAGTGTAACTTGTATTGTGTGATGAATGAATGAAGAAACTATTTCTAAGTAGGTTACTACTGCTTGTACAAGTTTGTGTTGTTGGTATAAAAGTTAATGCTGCTGGTTACAACTGCTAAAAGATTACAACTGCTAGAAGAGTTTCTACTGTCAGAAGGATAAACACAAGAGAAAGGATAAAGATGAAGATTGTTTATCAAGATTACTTACGGAATAAGTATGAGATATTTTTGTAATATTCGATATAAGTTATTTGTTTAGAAGATCATGATAACTTAGGAAAGTATTGTAAGCCTTGTAGGACTCCTTGGTGTATAAATGGAGGTCCTAGGGCATAATGTTTAAATAATTTAGATATCTAGAAAAGTGTTATTCGTAGCTTCAAGGTTTTATAACCCTAACACTATTAAGAGTGTTTGTATTATATTGAGGATGAAAGTTTGGTAAACTGTTTTGTTATTAATCTTGTTCATTATTGTTTTATTGAAATTCTTCTTAGTAACATTGACTAGATTCCACATAGTCTTTGATATTCACAATCAAAGTTTCTATCATAGTTGTTTTGGATTTATTCAATACAACTTAGTCTTATACAAGCTAAGCAAGATCTATTCTATTGGGATCAACAAGCGGTATCAGAGCTTGTGAGAAGCTTTGAATAAAAAGAAACTCTACTACACACAAGATCTACTTTTTCAAGAAGCAATGGATTCTCCATCTACTCAAATCATCAAGCTACCCATACTCCAACCTGGTGAGTATGATATCTGGAAGATGAGGATGGAGCAGTACCTACAGTGCATTGATTACACTCTATGGGAGATCGTAGAAAATGGTAATGCACCCATAGTAACAAAAACTGTTGATGGTAAGGAGATTGTTATCCCTCCTACAAGTGTTGAAGAGAAGGCACAAAGAAGGGCAGAGTTGAAGGCAAGAAGCACTTTGTTGATGGCTTTACCTAATGAGCATCAATTAAAGTTCAACTCATACAAGGATGTTAAGACACTGATGCAGGCTATTAAGAACAGATTTAGAGGTAATACTGCTATAAAGAAAACACATAAAAATCTTCTGAAGCAGCAATATGAAAACTTTGCTGCATCCAGCACAAAAGTGATTAAGCAAACTTATAAAAGGCTTCAAAAGCTAATTAGTCAACTGGAGATGCATAGTGAAGCTATCCCTCAAGAAGACATCAATCAGAAGTTCTTAAGAAGTTTGTCACAATAATGGACTATGCATACAATTGTATGGAGGAACAAACCAGAGATTGAGACACTGAGTTTGGATGACCTCTTCAACAACCTGAAGGCTTATGAATCAGAGGTCAAGGAGACATCTAGCTCATCTATAAACTCACATAATGTAGCCTTTCTGTCCTCTAGCAGCACTAACAGTGCAACTAGAGCAGTTAATACTGCTTAGTGTGTTAATACTGCTAGCACTCAAGGTGCTGCTGATAGCTCAACAACTATTAAAAATTTGAGTGATGGTGTAATTTATTCCTTCTTTTCTAGCCAACCATGTGTTCCACAGCTAGATAATGAAGATCTACATCAAATCAATCCTGATGATCTAGAAGAGATGGATTTAAGGTGGAACATTGCTATGCTGACTATGAGGGCAAGAAGATTCCTGAAGAATACTAGAAGGAAGCTGGACATGGCCAATAAAGAAAGAATTGGGTTTGACAAGTCCAAAGTGGAGTGTTTCAACTGCCACAAGAGAGGACACTTTGTAAGGGAGTGCAGGGCACCCATGAATCAAGACAGCAGGAACAGGGAGCCTACCAGAAGGACTGTGCTAGTTGAAGAAACTACTTTAAATGCCTTAGTATCCTAGTATAATGGCTTTGGCTATGATTGGAGTGACCAAGCAGAAGAAGGTCCAACTAATTTTGCTCTCATGGCTTATTCTTCAACAATTTCTAGTTCTTTTACA
>BQNB010097953.1:8244-25265 GCA_026074375.1 Tanacetum coccineum | reverse complement strand
GAATTTCCAGCCATTGTTTACAATGATGCTTTAACGTCTATATCGGATTTCTCAACTGAACCTGTTGTAATTCCTCAGCATATCGATGAATTTAATTTGAAAGATGAAACATCACTGTCCGAATGTGATGAAGAAGAACAAAATGTTTTATACTTTAATGATCTATTTCCTTTTAACGTAATTTATCCTGATGATTCAAAATCGGATAAGGACAATGATGATGATAAAATCGATATCAAAAAGTCTCCGGGGGGTAATGTAATAAATACCAATGTTGGTGCCTATGCACATAAGTCAAATAAGCTTTTGGAAACAAGTCATGATACATCAAATAAAATTTTCAAAACTGAAACTTTTATCAAGGGATTAAATATTAAAATCGTGACTTGGAATTATCTTACTAAAGGGATGCCATTCATTTTTATAATCAAGAATTTGTATGTGCCATTTGGCATCCCGTTCGACCCTAAATTGTTTTATAAGGATGTGATTAAATTGGGGCAAGTCTAACTTAAAGACTTTTCTGTAAACAAAAGTGCTTGCCGGGAGACAACCCATAATGTATTTTCAATTTTCTTATCAATTCTGTCTTCCCAGTCTGTCTATACGGCGTATCCAAACCCCATGGATACGGCGTCTTGACTATCTGGACGTTATACAGTCTTTATTTTCAGCATAGTCTATAGGACGTATTCATTAAATGAATACAACGTATACATGTATCAATACGACGTATCCTGGGGTATGGATACGGCGTATCGACTTCCTGTACAGTTTTAGGTTATTATTTCGAGTCTAACCAAACGAATACACAGGAGATAGAGTTGCCCTTGTTTTCTTATTGATACAGGAACCTTCTAACGAGACAACAACATTGGTGGAGTATTTATAAATATAAAAATCTTGAAGTGTTAGAGTCTTGAAACCTCAAGGCGGCTGTTCAACACAAATTCTTGCTCAATAAATCAACATGGAGAATCTACCAAGCAAATATCAGGGGAGTTTCTCATTCTAATTCTTTTTAATTCCCGTATTTAAGTGGACGTTGTATAATTCAAGTGGGGGGATGGGAATTAGAATGTATACTTGTCCTAATTTTCACACTAAAATGCTTAAAATATGCTTAAAATTTTAAAAAAATTTCAAGCATACTTTTGTAAAATTACATATTGCATAACCCGCACACAACAACCCTTATTAGATATTATGAGGATTTAACCTATCCGTTTCCAAATGTTTACCTAAATTCCATAAAATATGAGTGTGCCGATAATGTAGTAGACTTTAGAACTTGGCTTGGTATATCACTCGAGACCGCAGTGATGAGTACTATGGATTTAGATGGAGTAACTTGTTTAAATTGGTAAATTTTTAAGATTACACCCAAAATGCCTTTACATGTTGCTTATTAACTAACTACACCGGTTAGTTAACCCCTGTATAAACCCTTTTTTTACTCTCACTATAAGAGTAAGATATCCATAGAATAACCTGTAGAGCCAATCCTTTAGGAAATACACCAATTATTTGTTTCGTTGCACCTTTACACCTTAGTCTACCATATGTTAGATTAAGTTTATTTTATAGTTGCTAGTTGCTTAATGTGCAAAGTATGTATTTCCCGAGTCTTATGTCAATTTTGGTACGGTTGGAAGAATTTGCACATCGCAAATGGGAATGTATATTATAGTCAAAACTCATGTATTTGTACTACCATCACAATTAATGGTACATCCGAAGAATGAAGAATTATCGAAGGAATTATTCGGAATTATTATGATCGTGAAGATTGTGAAACTACTCCGAGTTTCGTAGTATAGTGTTAGCAAAAAAATTGAAAAAATCAAAAAAATCACAACAAAAAAAGAAGGAAAATTTGAAGATAATCGTTTCGCAACTACCGAAGGAATTACACGAAGGATCAATTATTCGTTGATACAAATCGACAATGTAAAATATTGTATAAAGTTGAAGATATCGCCACTTGCCTTGTAAAGTATGTAAAGTATGTGATGATTGGGAAGTTGACCGTTACGGGAACGCCAACTTAGGTTGTTGTTTTTAATGAGTGCTAATTTGATATTTAATTTGAAGACCCATCTGGAACAGTAAAATATGCACTGTGGGTCATAAACATGCGGTATGGATTGGCCTGAGGGACAAAAAGATTTTTATCGAAGAACGAAAGACCGAGAAAAGTAAGAAGATCACACGTTTGCGACGAAGTACTCTGGCCACCCGAGTAGGAGGCATTGCCGCCCACAGAGGGCTCGACTGGGATTATTGCCAGCGCAAGGGCTTGCCCACCCGCAGGAACCACGATTTCAGATACTTTATTTTATAATTAGAGCGAATTAAACGAACCATTAAGCCGGAAACATCATATACTTGTAATGTTCACGTGAGGGACTTTACATTATCTCCTAATCGGTTTGGAAGGATTATATATAGTTGTGGTGGTCTTAACCTAAAAAACAAGAAACCGCTTAACCCATAATTAGGTTAATTTTCCACCACCTTTATTCACCCCAAAAGCTGTAGAAATATCTCTGCAAATCCAAGACATTTTAAGGACGAATTTGAAGGAAAGCAACCACTCTTGAGTTACTTGATTACGTACGGCGATAGAGGCCTTACGGAGCTACCATAATCACCAAACCATAGGAATTTTTGTATGGGGTATTAATCTTTACACATATTTTGAGATGTAGACTTAATTTATTGTTTGAATATGGATTATGTGAAATATTTTAATATGAGTAGTCTCATAACTACTTAGTGTGAATGAAATGAATGTTGGTAAAATGTTTGAATTGTGTAAGATGAGGATTTTTGTAACCAAATATAGTGGTTTTAATTTATGTCCTTGAGTTCTTTTCTGATGATTTGAGGTAGAATACCCACAGAAATCATAGTCGAAAAAGGATTTGTAGGCTAATTCTCTATTAGTCTGACAAACAAAAAGGGGTTTGGTAATTGACCATCTACCAGTTTTCATCACATAATCAAAAAGATGAACAAAAGGGCTTGAATTCAAGTATAGGTCGAAAGGGCTTGTTGAATCACTTAGGAACATTATTTATCTAGCAAACACACTTAATTGGCTTGGGGTTGATATGTTTACATGAAATGTCGAAAAGGGTTCATCATTAGTTTCAATGCATAAATATGATTTGTTGAAGTATACCAACGGAGGTCAAAATCATACACAAATGGTTTTGTGAATCTAAACACTGTTACCGCGAACATAAACAAACATAGATATGCAATGACATGGTATTCTGCATAATAGATAAGCCTATAAAAATGGAACGAATTTGCTTAAGTAATTACCTTGATTTTGTGACACTAATGACCGTGACAACCTTAGCGTGTATCTTGCTACCTAGTATTGGTTTAAACCAAGTCCCACGGAACGAACTTGACTTACCCGACTTTACTACGATTGAACGAGTATACTTGCTCGTATGTATCGTTGGTAATTTCATTAGTCTCGATTATAAATGTAAAACTTGCACCCGACCAACGTCATCAAGTTTTTGGCGCCGCTGCCGGGGACTTGTATTTTATTCATGTTTTAATCATTACAAGAGGTAGCGAAAATGTTTAGTTAAAAAATTAGATGGTAAATAAGTAGCAAAGTAAAAAAAATCTTTCACAAGGTTGCCTACCGGGCGGCACACTTGCCTGCCGGGGCAGCACAACCTGGTACAAAAAAATATAAAAATTTTATGTTCTACATGATTACTTGGTTAATTTAGAGTTTCTTTCTAAATGTTTATGAAGTAATATTTGAACTTATGATTTCATGTTTAGTTTACTAGTACATTAGTATAAGTGAAAAAAAAATTCGAGCACCCTGCTGGGCGGCAAACAGACTGTGTCGGGCGGTAGGGGACGTTCTATGAAAAACTTTTTGAGTTTGGAAAATATGAAACATAAGGATGCGCGGGTCAGTTCTAAAATGGTAAACGGGTTAAACTACTATGGAAAACAAGTGTGAATGATTAATTATTTATATTAACCCATTGCTAATGAGTTGGATGATGTGTGTTGTCTTTAATAGTTGTTTAAGCTTTCGGAATGGATACTTTGAGCTTGGTTTCGGAATACTTGAAGGATCTTGAGAATGATGGATGATGGGTGATTACAGAGTTGCTAAGGAAGAAAATTGTTGAATGTTTGACACAAGTGTTGTGATAGAGGTGGATAATCAAAAAATTTCAATCTTTACCAAGGCGCCGCTTCGGGCCTTTGGTGAGCCATTCATGAGGTACTCTTTACCATGCAAAGTTGATGGCCAAGGAGATTGGGATGCGGAGCTCGACCTTGCGGATTCGGAAAACTATGTTACGGAAAAAGTGTTGGAAAACATGGGTTTTTTGTGCATGTGAGTCTTAGTGACTATGTGAAACAACGGTAAGGAAGATGGTAATGATGTCTACGTGGAAATTCATGGGGTAAAGTTCAAGGCTGATTTTGTTGTATTAGATTATGTTAATGAGGGAGAACCTTCTATCTTGTTTGGAAGGGACTTTTTGGCAATAACTAAAAGCCAAGTTCATATCGATTGGAGAGATAAGGAAGAATCAATATTTGGCATTCTTATGGTCAAAGTAACACCCAATCCACAATTAGCAAGAAGTAAATGAATCATAATGATAATTAATAAGGTACGCTTAGCCAAAAACTGTATTCATACAATCAATATTATCGTCAATTAACGGCAGTATTGAAAACATGATAATCAAACAAAACTGTATGATGATGATGATCAGGACCGGATTCTTCCTTCTTGAAAGGCTAGAGAGTGCTGAAAAACGACTTGAGGAGATGTCCCAGTCATCCCCTTAGATGGGAGGGAGAAGGGATGATTCTTAAGGCTGAATTCGGCCCCTATTTATAGGCTTCTGAGTGTGTTACGGCGTAACTGATTTGTGGGTTACGCCGTAACCTTGCTGATGTCGACATTCCAAAATATAGGCAAAAATAGACTTTATGGCGTAACCAATTTTTGGTTACGCCGT
Organism: Tanacetum coccineum; assembly: GCA_026074375.1. Lineage (NCBI taxonomy): Eukaryota > Viridiplantae > Streptophyta > Magnoliopsida > Asterales > Asteraceae > Tanacetum > Tanacetum coccineum. Next base: position 20,238 of record BQNB010097953.1, on the reverse strand, counting down.
AACTAATTTTTGGTTACACCGTAACCAGTTTTTGGTTGCACCGTAAACCCTTCAGCAAACTTGTAATAAATGCAATTTTGACTTCTGATTGGTTACGGCACAACCACAAAAGGTGTTACGCCATAACCGTCAAATAATTTCCATAAATTTGTGATCTTCATTCCATATATGTGGATCTTTATGGTTACGGCGTAACTAGATATTGTGTTACGCTGTAACTCTAACTTTGGCAAGATTTCCTTCCATCTATATGGTTACTGTGTAACTGGATATAATGTTATGCCGTAACGTGGTCCTTGATCTTCGTACTTGCTTAATATATGTTACGGTGTAACCATTTTTGGGGTTACGCCGTTACATCCTTCAGAATTTACACTTTAAGTTCTTTTTCCCTTGTTTCTTGTCACATTCCTGCATTTCACCTGAAAACTACAAAATGATAGAAAATATCTCGTTTTCGAGTGTTAGTGGAACATTTTTAGGTAATATAGGGGGTATTTTGCCACCAAAAAGTATTAAATATTTGATGTTATCAGCAAACAAGCAGGAATATAAACTACATAAGCCTAAGGGTTAGATCTAATTTTAAAAGCCAAAATATAAAATAAAAATCAAGATTAATTTTCACTCCCCGGCAGCGGCGCCAAAAACTTGATGTGTCGTTGTGTGGTGTATATTTTTATGATTCAAGTTTTAAATTTATATTTTTCCGACTTAACCAAAAACAACACTTTAACGGGTAGTGTACCCGGTCGGTGGTAGATTCGTAGTAAGTAGGGTGTCGAACACTTGAAGCGAGGTTAAATCTCTTAATTTATTAATATTTTGGTTTACTAATCTAAGTTAATTCTAATCTAAGTCAACCCTATACTAATCCTATGTTAGTTCTAATCCTAATTCTAACAGGTAAAAGGGGGGTTTAAGCCATTTCAATCGAGGCAAGCAGGACGTTATTAGTGATCCTATTTGTTCCACCTAAACGCATTACTATATGGAGAGCTATCCCGGACTTTTAGCCTACGCCCAAACAACACCGGAGTCGCAACGCTTTAAATATGTAGGACTAGACCCAGTTGAATGATAACAATAAATTCAACGATAAACTAAGCAATCAAGATATAAACAAAACCAAACATTCAGATCTTCATAATAATGGCTAATACCCGAAGGTATTAGCCTTCAAACATCATAATTAATACAAGAGTAATGGCTTAGCCAAGGTAAACTAACCGAGTTAACGAATGATACCAAAAACTGAACGATTACAAAAGTATAAGAAATTACACGTTGTCTCCTATGGATTGGAATGCGTTGCGAGACCTCTTCTGCTCTTTTTCTCCTCTGAAAATCGACTTTTGTGGTTTAGGTATTGAGAATATGATTTTGCACACTTAAAACACGTTTTTAAGTTTTGTATTTATATGGTCTGGAGTCGGTGTCGATACGGCGTATCCAATGTGTTAGATACGGCGTATTGTGTGTTTCTTGGAGTAGGGACCACGTTTGATATCTTCTAGAATATTCACATACTATATCTTCAATACGGCGTATTAGTCTTCTCTGGATATGGCGTATTGATCATGTGGTCTTCGTCTTTGGTGAGTGCAGGCACAGATACGCCGTATCTTCCTTGATTGATACGGCGTATTAGTTGTCAGAACACTAATCTTCAAAATGTCTTCGTTTAAGCTTCATAATGCGCGCCTTTTTCTAATATTCACCAAGTACTTCATAATTACTGCAATTCTCAAATACAAATGATTAAGTAATAATTCTTTGCAATAATTATACAAAATAGGTTAATTACATAGGATAAATGATGCTATAAAATAGATGTTATTGGATGTCATCAAATATCTCCCCACTTAAATCCTACTTGTCCTCAAGTAGCCTTTAGAAGTTTATAAAAATGTATCCCTAAGGATATTTTCCGTTAAAGCATTTATTTGATCTATTACAAGTACACAACCAAACACCTCACGAAATAGGAAGATGAAAACACTCAAATCACTCAACTAATCTATGTGGTAACATGTAACTAATTTGCTCAATTGCTCGGTCGTGACGAGTATTCTATCATAAGCTTGGCAAGGATACACATCTCCACCGCTAAAGCTAAGGAGTAACAAGTTTATAAAGGTAAATATGGGTTTATATGATAAGGCTTAGGGTTGATCATTCTTCAATCTTTCACCAGAAGTACCACTCTAACAAGGCAGCTGAAGCATACATACATGGCCGTTATGATGGAATAGACATGTGTGTTTAATCACATCCTTATTCGAATTTAACAAACGATTAGGATGAAGAATAATTTAGGGTAGGGACCTTCTAACTTTCACCAAAAGTCGTAAACCAATGAGGCAGCTGAGACATGCATACATGGCCGTAACGACAAAATAGACATGCACGCTCGTACACATCCTCATTCGCGTAAAACAGCGGCTAGTCATTAGGAAAGAGAAGTAAATTGTTGTTAAATAAAAATTACGAAACAAATAGATTAAGTCTAAAGTACAAGTTTCTATACACTTTTTCCCGACCGTTACCATGATAAAGACACGACTATTTACAACGTATTGATCATAGATAAAAAACAACAACCTAAGTTGGCGTTCCCGTAACGGTCGACTTCCTAATCATCCCATACTTTACAAGGAAAGTGGCGATATCTTCCATTTTATACAATACTCTACATCGTCGATTTGTATCAACGAATAATCGATCCTTCGTGTAATTCTTTCGGTAGTTTCGAAACGATTATCTTCAAGCTTTCCTTCTCTTTTTTTTGTTGGGATATGAGATTTGATGATTACAAAACTACATATGCTTATATGAAGATAAATGAAACAAGAAGGACTTAATATGATATGTTGGACTTTGACTAAAACATTAATGATGATTGGAAGTTACAAAATCAACATTATGATATGTTTGACTAAGGTTTTCTTGTAAACCCTAGCCTCTCTAGTATATAAAGAGAGGTAGGGTGAATAGTTTGATTATTCATCCATAGATAGTCTCTCCAATGAGAGTCTAAACGCATAGAAAGCGTGTGTAATAGTTAGTAGTTAGTTTCTTTATTAATGTTTAATAAAGAAAACCTTATTAGTAACATGATTGTGTTCTTTATATTCCGCTGTGTGTTACAATCATTGTTATCATACCCTAGATGAGTCCTAATAACGATCTATGGAGTCATTATAGGATTCCACAATTGGTATCAGAGCCCTGTGGCTCTTGATCTGGGTTGATAAGGTTTTCGTGTAAATTATTTTTTTGTTTTTATTAATAAAAAGGCGTATTTAATTTTAGGGTTTTTATGCAAACCCTAATTCTTCTATAGCAGCAGTCGTGGGTTGAAGAGTAAGCAGGTTTCATTATGTTCCTGCTGATTGTTAGTTATGGTTCCTGCTGGTAGGCTTTATGGTTCCTACTGGTCTGCTTACGATTTCTTCTGCTAGCATCGTCCGATATGGGACAACAGACGCGTTTGGATTTTGAACAATGATGATGTGTATAGTTCGCTTTGAAGATTCAGTTCATGATATGATTCTTAATTGGTTGTTGCACGCTCTTTTACAGATTTGGTTGGAGTATAATACGATACAGTTCATGATATGATTTTTCATACATGACTGGTTTCTCGTTGATGCAACAGAGCTCACTGTGATGGTGGCCGTTGGCATGAACATAAATAAATTTAGAAAATTTATTTGTCGGCATGTTACTATTTGTTGTCTACAAGAATTATGCATGATTCAAAGACGTTTAATAATGTCTTCTACGCACTGAAGGAAGATTTGATCTATGCTAATGAGTTTGAGATTCAAGAGATGGTTAGTATACTTTTAAGGGGAAGCTTATTGTTCATATATTTACCATATACATGCACTCCTATTTGATTATGACAAAAAGGGGAAGAGTGCATGGATTAAGGGGAAGTTCTTCATCTATGTTAGCTTCAAGGGAAGCTTGTGCTTATTGGTTTTGTCATTATCAACTAAGGGAAGATTGTTGGGAATTATACTTTAAGTTGATTATGACAAAACATATTAAAGGTGGAGGACCTACAAGACAAAGTTGGAATAACATTAATGCTGATTAAAGATTAGTCAAACAGTATTTATTGCTCAACTAAAAGATAAAGATCAACATTAATGCTGTTTGAAGATTAGTCAAATAGTATTTAATGCTGATTTATAGTTTTCTAAATTTATTTTGATCTTATCTTGTCTTGTAAACCCTAACCCCTCTATTATATAAATAGGGGAAGGCGTCTAGTATTAGCATCGATTGATAGATAGTCTCTCCAATGAGAGTCTAAACACATAGAAAGCGTGTGTAGTAGTTATTAGTTAGTTTCTTTATTAATGTTTAATAAAGAAAACCTTATTAGTAACATGATTGTGTTCTCTATATTCTGCTGCGTGTTACAATCATTGTTATCATACCCTAGATGAGTCCTAATAACGATCTATGAAGTCATTATAGGATTCCACAATTGTTAACATGTTTAACCATCTACATGTACCACTTAAGGGGAAGTGTTCACAAGTTGCTTATCTACAGATGACCCCTATTGGATGATTACAAAAAGGGGAAGAAGATTCATGATTTGCAGCTTATTATTTTATGTGGTGGCATGTTCAAGGAGATCTTAAGTCAAGGGGAAGCTTTGAAGATTGTTTCATTCATGGGGATTGTTTTGTAATATCAAATAGGGGAAGATTGTTGGGATATGAGATTTGATGATTACAAAACTACATATGCTTATATGAAGATAAATGAAACAAGAAGGACTTAATATGATATGTTGGACTTTGACTAAAACATTAATGTACGTACATTTGCTATCACTTTAAGGAGTTACGTTGTTGTGCTCAGTGTCTCATATAGAAGATGAGGATTTTGTCAAGAGATTGCGATCTACTTATATTTTGGTCTTGGTATAAGTTTGATGTCACATGGATAGTGCAAGACATAAGACACAAGCTTGGGAGATTCTACTTCTTTAACAAATTGGTAATACTCATTTTTCTTCATTGATAATTTGCTGCTTGGAGCCTACTAAGTCCATGATTCAAGAGATGGTAAACATGTTAAGGGGAAGCTTATTATTTATTTACCATTCTCATGCACTCCTATTTTGATTAGGACAAAAATGGGAAGAGTGCATGAATTCAGGGGAAGTTCTTCATCTATATTAGCTTCAGGGGAAGCTTGTGCTTATTGGTTTTGTCATTATCAACTAGGGGAAGATTATTGGGAATTATACTTTGAGTTGATTATGACAAAACATATTAAAGATGGAGGACCTACAAGACAAAGCTGGAATAACATTAATGCTGATTGAAGATTAGTCAAACAGTATTTAATGCTCAGCTAAAAGATAAAGATCAACATTAATGTTGATTGAAGATTAGTCAAACAGTATTTAATGCTCAGCTAAAAGATAAAGATCAACATTAATGCTGATTGAAGATTAGTCAAATAGTATTTAATGCTATTTATACTTCCCTAATTTTAATGATCTTATCCTGTCTTGTAAGCCTAACCCCTCTATATAAAAAGAGGGGGTAGGCGTCTATATTGATTATCCATCCAATAGTTAGAATCTCTCAAATGAGAGTCTGCGTAGTTAGCTTATTAGTTTATGTAATAGTTTCAAGTCGACTGATTAAAGTCGGAATAGTTATAGTTTAATTAGTTTATGAATAAAAACCTTGTTCCATAACATTGTTGTTTCTTATTGTTATTCCGCTCGTGATCAATGTTTATGAATCCTATATGGGCCAAAACGATCTATGAAGCCTACAATTATGGTTTCAACATAAATGCATTTTTGAAAGAGAAAAATCATTCAAACAGATGTTCCTCGAATGCATTAGAAGCTTCAGCAGCATTAACTGGTGATGATAGATCCCATCAGTGGCAAAGATGGTCACAGCAGTACTAACGGAGGAACTAACAGTAATAATGACTATTAGGTGCTGTTAGGATGTACAGTCTGCTTTTCTTGTTGAAGTAGCCTTTCAAACTCACTTCTTGTGGCTTGATCATCCTCCCCATCTTTATCTGAAGCTCCACTTTCATCACTTCTGTAGGCTTCATTCCAGAATCTTCTTCACTATCCTTAGGACCTTGAGAGATTAATGGATTAGTTGTGTAGAAAGGTATTATGATGAATTCTTATTTAGGTTCTCTATTCTTCTCAGCTTGACCTATAACAATGTAATCTCTAGTTCCTGCAATACCATTAGTTTGATTTCCTGCAACAACTGGCACATGTTCAATAAATATTGTCAAAGAATCCACTCAAAAAGCCAGTCTGGTCCATTTCCTGTCACATTAGGTGTATTTTCAAGAAATCTAATGTTTAAGGTCTCTTCAACTATCCTGGTCCTTTTGTTAAATACTCTCATAGCCTTTGCTAACCACAGAGTACCCAACAAAAAAAATCCTCGATCCGCTTTTTCCCATCAAAACTTGCGTAATGATCCCTGGTTTTAAGAGGTAACAGGACACGAAAGCTGAAACAAAAGAAAACCCACACCCCCCCTCCAAAAGGTTTCCATGAATTCTATCAATGGGGTTCTTCCAATGAATAAGTTCATAAGGTGTCTTGTTATGAGGCTTAATGACTAAGACCATATTTAGCACATAGCAAGCAGTATTAACTGCTTCAGCCCAAAAGGTGGTTGGTAACTTAGAGTCAACTAACATAGTTCTTGTAGCCTCTATCAGTGTTCTATTCCTCCTCTCAGCAACACATCACTGAGTAGTCAAGCAACACTTGAAATTCCTCTTTAATCCCCTTCATTTAACAGAACCGATTCATTACACAATTTGTGAACACAGCATCCATTATCAATTATGATATCTTTTACTTATGGTCTAGTTAAATTTTCTATTTCTGTTATGAAAGGTTTTAATATCCTACTAGTCTCATCAGTTAGTGGCAAAAAATAATAACCAAGTAAAAACTACTAAAGTCATCAGTGACAACTATCAATAAATTTTTGTTTTTCATTAAACTCTTAACCTTTGTAGGACCAAATAGTCCATATGACATATGTTAAGGGTTTGTGATGAGTTCACAAGTTTGGCCTTACAAGAGGCTTTGTGTTTCTTCCTTTCTGACAGCCAACACAGATGGTCATTTTAAAATCTTTGAAGGCAAACCTCTAACAAGGTTTCCCCTCACAAGTTTGTTCATGTTTTTAAAGTTTATGTGACCAAGCCTCCTATGCCATAAATTGGATTCATCAATTGTGGCCTTAGCAAAGAGGCAAGTTAAACCTTTAGTGGGAACAACACTCTTTAGGTCAACACTATAAATGTTATCCTTTCTTGGACTCCACAAGACTGGACATTCATCAAGTAGCTAAAGTAAAGAAACAAGACACGACATTTAGTGATCAGGTAAAGAAAGAACATTAACTTTTTGTCACAAATTTGTGACACACTAAACAAGTTATACTTAAGCTCCTTACAAAAGTACACATTATCAAAATCCAATGTTCCTGTTTTGATTTTACCTTTTCCAGAAATTCTACCTTTACCATCTCCAAAGGAAACAAAACCACCATCATAATCTTCATATTCAGTAAGATAGCATTTGTTTCCAGTCATGTGCCTAGAGTAACGACTGTCAATAAATCCTTTTTCCTTATACTCCTTCTGTTATGGGTTGCCCTGCACATAAAATAAGAGAATTAGACTCTTTGGGGATCCAAGCCATTATAGACTTGGATCTGCCTTGTGCATCAATGTAAGAATATTTCTTGAAAGTATTTGATGCACTACTGTTTTTGGCTTTCCAAACCCAGTATGTTGAGGCCTTAACAACATTAACCCATTTTCCCTTGTTTTCACTTACTACTGCTCTATCCCTAGCAGTAGTATCTTTTACCCTGACAGTATTAACCTTTTTATTGAAAATACTGTTCTTGTTTGCTGAATACTTATTAAATGGCCTTGTGACTTGTGAATATCCCTTTTGTAAGCATTTGATATTGGTCTAGGATGATTCACAGTTGGTTTTGAGCCAACAGTATTAACTGGTCTGACAGCAGTATTAACACTTACACCAGCAGTATTAATTTTGCCAGACCTGGTTAATACTGCTTGTGAAACAAATCTTCTATTAGGGTGAGGGTGAGTCATTTTATTAGCAAAGTTCTTGTGATTCACCCTACTTGAGTTGTTCCACACTGGTCTTATAACCTTTTTATCACACACATAATAGAGAAGCACAAACTACACAAACAAAACAAGCTTTAATTAACCATTTTAAAGTCACTTCCTAGTCTTTGGGACAAAGATTGTTCAGTTCTTTGGTTCCCTCTAGGATAGTGTTTGTTTTGTTTAGATGTTTCTACCTTCTCTATTGTTTCCCTAGCAGACTTAACAAATTTTATCTTTTCAGTGCTAGAACTAACAGTTTTATCCTTAGGTATAATTTCTACCTCACTTTCATCACCAGAACTAGTACAAAAAGTGGATTTGGTCACACATGGGCAAATTTTATCTTTTCAATGCTAGAACTAACAGTTTTATCCTTAGGTATAATTTCTACCTCACTTTCATCATCAGAACTAGTACAAAAAGTATATTTGGTCACACATGTGCAAAATGGAACGGCCACAAATATAGAATTCATGTGGCCATTGGATAATCAATAGTCACACAAAATACACATTTCTTCCCTTTAAACAACATATGGTCACACTTATTAACACTTTTGGTCACTTCATGCTTAATTGTATGTGACTAAATACCAAAAAAAACATGCTTTGTGTGACTAAATATTCCAAAAGGCCACACAAACATAAAATTCATGTGGCCATTGGATGATCAATAGTCACACAAAATACACATTTCTTCACTTTAAACAGCATATGGTCACACTTATTAACACTTTTGGCCACTTTATGCTTAATTGTATGTGACTAAATACCCATAACAAACATGATTTGTGTGACTAAATATTACAAAAGGCCACACAAACATAAAGTTTATGTGGCCATTGGATGAACAATAGTCACACAAAATACACATTTCTTCACTTTAAACAGCATATGGTCACACTTATTAACACTTTTGGTCACTTTATCCAGTACATATGGTCACGTAACTTAATATGTGTGTTTAAAGTTTAGTTTGTGTTAGCTTGCCAAAAGCTAATGTGTATAGTCACATTTACTTCTATGCACGATCATGTGACTATATGCCTTTACAATAGCCACAGCATATCACAAATGTGTGACTAAATTATGTTTATGGCCACATTTAAGGTGATTATATGTGACTAATATATTCATAACAGTCACATCGTGAAGTATTCATGTGGCTATTATTTAGAGCAAAATGTGAAATCAGATGTGACCAATATATTCATAACAAGAAAATAAAAAAGGATTTTACACCCCAACGAGAATCGAACCCGCGTCCTCCCTAACAAAATTCAAGCGGGTTACCATCTTACCATAGTAACCTATTCGTTAATGTAATGCATTTTCTTTGTAATATAAAAGTTTAAGCTTCATTATTTTTGGCTAGTAGCTTAAAGAGTGCTTATAGAAACTGCTTATTAAACCGTGGCTTCTTCTCCCTCTGCTTATTTTCAACTTGTTTCACTTTTAATAAGGTTTTAATAAGTACTTTAGCCTGCAAATGCAATGTGCAAATGCTTGCTTGCAAATGCAAGCTGCAAATGCAATGTACAAATGCAATGTGCATATGCAATCTGCAAATGCAATGTGCAAATGCTTGCTTGTAAATGCAAGCTGCAAATGCAATGTACAAATGCAATGTGCATATACAAATGCAATGTGAAAATGTTTGCTTGCAAATGCAAGCTGCAAATGCAATGTACAAATGCAATGTGCATATGCAAGCTGCAAATGAAATGTGCAAGATGCAATAACACATAAACCAGACAATAAGCAGATTTAAAAAGTAGTTTTAAAGCCGATAATAAGTAGTTTAATAAGCAAAATTAAGCAGTTTATTAGCAACTTCGTGACTCATCCGGGGCATCGCCCAGGTTTGAAAGCCTCGTATACAAACATATAAACCAAACAGGAAGTAAAAAATTAATAGATAAAATGAAATCCTTCACAAGAGTATTTGCAGCAAAACAAAAGCTTAAAAAGGTTCTGCACAGTACAAACATAAATCCATAAACAAGTACAAAAAATCAAATGTCTATATGCTTTAAAAGAACAGGTGAAATATGATAAAGGTAGAGTGTGACAACTTGAGCATGACATGGTTCACTTGGATTTTCGTATAACAACACCTCCATAGTCGGTTCGATAGTAGTCATATCGTGATTCATTACCCAAGTCACATCGATTTACACATGGCAATATGTTATCATTGCGCTGGTGAATGACGGCACTAAATTCCTCATCGACTTCGTCATACGTATCTTTGTAATTCTTGGGAGGTGTCTTAAAGACAATAGAATTTTTTTATCTATCTGGTCTTTCACATAAAACACTTGTCGTGTTTGTAAGGCTAATATGAATGGATCAACCTTGTGGCCTAAATTATTCAGGTCAACCAATGTATACCCAAGATTATCGTGTTTCACACCACCAGCTTTGTGATTAACCTAATCACATTTGAAAAGAGGAATTTGCCTGAAACGGTAATGTATTACCCATATCTCTTGTAAAACCCCATAATAGAATACTTGTCTTGTGGTTGCAACTTCTTTAGATATGTGCAGATCTATTGCCTCAACACTAACCCCACTGTTCTGGTAAACTTTTCCATCATGACATTTCGTACGAAAGGTATACCCATTGATGTTATATGCATCGTATATCACTACGGTGGCGCGTAGTCCATATGATATCCACCTTACAGTTTCTGATACACTTTCTTTGGAGATCGCTAACTCTCTCTCAACCTAAATTTCATTACAAGTATATATTAGCTTCAAATTGAAGGAACAACAAACAAACAATTATAAATAACATACGATTAATTACCTCTTTGCGTAACCACTTAGCAAAAGATTTACTGTGCTCATTCTCCAGAAATGCTATTCGTTTAACCGGGTTTTCTGTTTTCAAAACTTGCTTGTGTCTCTTGAAATAATGTCTTTGATTATTATATTTGATAGAACATTTTAAGTAACGAAATAGACATGTGTTAGTAATACTTGTTGGGATTAAAAGTCTTTTTAATGCTGTTTGGATTACTGCTGCTCATGTTTGTGTTAATGCTGCTTAGCTGAATTTAGTGCTGCTCATGAACTTCAAAGAAAATATGCTAAGTGTTTATTACTGCTAGTACATAGTTACTACTGCTAGTGAATATTAGTATTGTTTGTTAGTTAGTACTGCTAGTTAATAAGTTAGTACTGTTTGTTAGTTAGTACTGCTTATATGATATGTATTAAGTTATTTGATTATGGAAAAGATTATAGATACTTAGATTTATCTAATATAACTAAACCTTAAACAAGCTTAAAGAATTCGATCTATTAAAGTAGGTGGTATTTGCTAAAACACACATCTTTTATACCTCGTAAAACACTATTAATTGGACTAAAAATGCTAAAATATGGATAATTATCTTGCAAATATGTTTGTTTGGTATTTTTATGCCTTGCAGGTAAAACGGATTAAAAACGGAGCAAAAACGGGTATTTACGGGTTCGTCGCGATCAAGAGTACATATTATTCAAAATCAAGATAAAGTCGTGAAAAGTCCTCAAGCATGCCACTGGAAAGAGCATGAAAAAACGAGTCCAATAGTGCCCCGGGATCTTATTGGGCTAGCCCGTAACCCATTTTATGGGTCGGGCCAGCCTAATATACTCCTAGCCCAAAGTCATGCAAATGGCCCATTTTCTTATTACTTAGGCCCGAAATTAATATGGAATGAAATTGTGAAATAGCAAAAGAAGACCTCACGTGAGAGGAAATTAAATCCTGCCTCAACACGTGAGCCTCCACTCTTGTATTTTAGCCA
>BQNB010097952.1:0-25265 GCA_026074375.1 Tanacetum coccineum | reverse complement strand
ATAATCTTGACGCTTTTGATCACTCTTATTTCCTTTATCATAATCGGCCTAAAAAGTACAAGAAACACCCTTAGTGTTGATTTTTTAACTTTTCTAATATTTATGGATAATTACTTTTAATTACTCATTAATTAAAAAGCCTTATAGTTAATTATTCGTAAACAAACTAATTAACGACCGTTAGTATTCTATCGTTGGAATATTAATATACATAATAAATATACACTTATATTATTATATACATTAATCGAGTATTAAATATATATATAATAAATATACACTTATATTATCATATATATACCATTTGAGTGATATATATGTGTATACGTGTGTGACCCCTGTAGGCTCAGGTATTCTTGGCCGTATAAATATCCGTATGGCATGAGCACAAACCAACAAAGGAGTGTATCATTAAGGCCAGTTCATTTGAGTGGATCGAAAGCTGCTGTAGAACGCAAAGTCACCCACCGAGATCAAAGCTAATGTGGTGGTGACTAAGAAAAGATTCAGGAATATGACAGACAACATTCATACAACAAGAAAAGATACATGAATATGACAAGTTTGCCGAATAGGCTGCAAATTTGTAACATAGACAATTTTACGACATATATGACATGTATATTTGATTACTTCCGTAAGCAAACATCCCGCCGCGGGTCGCGGGTATTACAACTCGTTATATCTAAAATTGAGTCCATGTCCTAAATGTTTAGTATTAATGACTTAAAATCCTATGCCTCACTTTTTTTAGAAAGAACAAAAATTTCTCTCACTCAACAAAAAGGTATGTAGCATCTCGGGTATTACCATCCTCACAATACTACAACCTCAAAACTATCATAACACAAAAAACACAAAATATGAGCCCTTATACTTCGATTAGCTATCATTTATATACAAATTGAATTTCATGTTAAATCGGTATGACTTAAACTCCTTTGCTTAAATGAACTTGAGTGCCCATCATTTCACTATTAGAGCTCCGGGTACAGTTGAGCCGCCGTGCTCGTGTCGTCATGCAAAAGTGGTGCCACATTACCAATTTTTTCCATAACACCAAAATACACGAAAACACCAAAAACAGGCTCCCTGGTTAACACCAACATTTCTGGTGTTATAGTGACCTCACTTTTACTTAATTTTTTTTCATTCTATACATATAAAAAAAACTTTTTAAATAAAATTCAAATTCTAATTTCATTAATAACTAAAAAACATTACATAAACTTAAAAAAAAATACATATAAAAAAATGCGACGACAATTAGAAATTAAAATATTTAGCCTGGGCCGCGTCTTTCAAAGCCTCGATCTTCGTCGCGTCCGCCGGGTTCATCCCCGTAGTGTCGAAAGTTAGTATCTTCAATTCTTCATTTCTTTTTTGAAAGCCTCGATCTTAGCCATAAACATTTTTCTAGCCGTTACCTTCCAACGACATTTTCAATAAAAAAAACAAATTTAGTGCACGAAAACGCGAGCCTGTTATGGTCCTCGCGTTTTCGCACGACCATTTGGGCTGGTTGTATCGGCGCGAGGCACGAAAACACCAACTCTGTTGTGGTGTTGGCGTTTTCGTGTGGCGTTTTCGTGCCAAAACGCCAAAAAAATGCACCGTACCGGGGCCTCTTATAAAAATCGTTACAAACATTTTTGGCTTAATATAATTTTTAGGGTTTTGCTAATATGTGCTCACTGGGCACATGATAAAGTGGATATAAAAAGAAGGTTCATGTTGATTAAGTCATAAAATGCATATAATTAAGGTAATTTTTAGCTATAATGAATGTTTATTAAATGCGTTTTTGATATAAAAGGAAAACATGTGTTCAATTAATGCACGTAATCATGTGCCTAGTGGGCACATATTAAAAAAAACCCTTAATTTTATTATCCAACTAATTGAATTAAGTTGAGTATTCATGATTTAAATATTTATGAATTTTGTAATAACATGCCATGAGTATAGCAATAATTTAATTTTTTAAACTTTTACAAACACCTTCGTTAAAGCTTTATTAATTGCTTCTGTCACAAATTAATAGTTCATCTCATTCACTAACTTGTTGCTCGTACATGCAAAACTCGAATGTTTTTCACATACTAATGAACCCTTTTTTAAGACGACCATTTAACACTCTGTTCCCGAGTTTCTATTTGGAAAGGAAAAAAGAGAAGGGAAGAAGAAATTAATAAATAATCATGTTCATGAGTTTATTTTGGAGAGAAAATAAAAGAAGAAAGAAATAAATTATGCTAAATTTCCTCTCCTAATCTTCTTCCTAAAATAGGATAGAGTTATGATATTTAGGCCTAACAATGAGACCTAACAATAGGCCTACATCATTCATCTTTTGACAAGTGTGATACACTTTTTCTCTTTCATCATTTACCTCCAAGAGAAAAGATCTATAAAGAACAATGTCCAATTAAAAAACAAATCTTTCAATCTCATCCATCCATTTTATTTTCATCTAACGGCTTATATTAAATCTTATGTTTATTTAATTAAAAAACACACTTTCATCATATTTTTTAAAATTAACATATCTCTCAAACCGTTAATCGTTACGTAAATTTAATTATATCATCGCGAAAATAATTAAATTATCTTTCTATAGACGGGCACTTTTATATACTTTCAACGAATATTTTTTTTAATTTTCGCCCAGAAAAAATCACACGTGATTCGAAAAATCACATGTGATTCATTACTTGAAAAATCACACGTAAATTTGTAAATTCACATGCGATTTATGAATTTATGAAATCACACGTGATTTATTACTTTAAAAATCATAAGTGAATTTGTGAAATCACATGCGATTTATGAAATAGCACGTGATTTTTAAAAACAACAAATCACAAGTGATTTTACAAATCACGTGTAATTTTTCTTCGCGAAAATTTTAACACTAAAAAATCGTCAAAAGTATATGAAATCGATTTTTTTTAGTTACGTCTGGAAAAATCACATGTGATTTGTATCACAAATCACATGTGATTTTATGAAATCACATGTGATTCTGCTACAAATCACATGTGATTTTTTCAGACGTGACTGAAAAAAAAATTCGAAAAAAGTTCGTCGAAAGTATATAAAAGTGCCCCTCTATAGAAAGATGATTTAATTCTCGTCGCGATGGTGTATTTTTTGTCGTTTGACGATTTACCGTTTGCAAGATATTTAATTTTTAAAAAAGATGTGGAAAATGAGGTTTTTTATTATTTGATGAAAAATGGATGGCTATGATGTGTTCTTTTGTTCTTTGATATGACAATGTTCTTTAATGATCTCACTTTTACCTCCAATTAATTTTTCAAATGCACCAATCACATCTTTATGTCTAATTTTAGGCATATGTTTTAGGCATACAAATCATTTTTCAATGGGATAATTTGAAGAGAAGTGAAATTTTAAGCCGTAGCATTTTATTTGACAACATTGTTGATTGTTCTTATAGATGGTTTTCCTCTAGAAACAATAAGTGTTGTATCACTTGGAACAATTGGATGCAAAACCCTTTAAGGGTTTCCACCTTGTAATTTTTTCCTAGCGCCTCGCTAGTCCTTTATAATAATCCGATGTTCAAAAAAAAATATTTGATTTTATCTCTTCTCTTTTCTTTTCAACTCAAGATCACAAAACTAAAAATCAATTGTTTTCGCTCTCCTTTTCTCTTCTCTCTTCTTAATCATCTCCATTTATTTTCTTTCTGTTTACATTAATCAACTTCTGTTACTTTTAGCAACAAATAAAATAAGATACTATTGAGCTTTGAGTTTTCATTCGATAAATGCTCGATTAGACTTTTCCTTGTGCCATTTTTGGTTTCCTCATTTTACAACATCCTATCATTTATGGTTTTTAGCCCTAACATTTATGGCTTTCCAACTACCTTGTGCTATAATAACCACTTCACACTTCACACTTCTATTTACACATAAGTCTACACACTTTTGGTTACATTGTTTTTTAGAAAGCAACAAAATGATTTCAACAAAAATCTCCGTATTTAGTATTTCTTGTGCTTCAAAAAATAAAATGAATATCATCTTTGAAAAGAAAAAAGAAAGATTTTGTGTTGGTGGTAGAGGAATAATCAATGGATAAAAAGATTTGTTGTGAATGAGGATAGATGAGTGACTGCACACATAAGTATAAGTTAGGCCTATCAAAATTCTAGTGGGCTAATAACATATAGGGCCAGACATTGAGTTGGGTCAGATAGTTTCAAAAATTGTATTTGTGTTCAACAAGAAAAAGAAAGATTTTGTAGTTTTTTATTTATTTATTTTGTTCAAGTTTAACAAGAAAAGAAAGAAATTTAGGATATCTGCAATGCATTGTTTACATATCACTTTTCATTATTTGAAAAAGCTTTTAGTATGACTTGAAGCATGGGACAAAAACTCTGCAAATGACTTTTTGAAAAATGACATGTAAAGCACCAAACGTTTGATAGAAAAAGCAACAAGTTATTATCATTAAATGACTTTCCTCCTTGGCCTTCATTTTCATTCTCTCAACTTGGCGATTTTTGTTTGTATTTTGTTCCGTTTCATCTGTAAATCGCGTGAAGCCTATGAATTTTTTAGTCACTAGTTTACTATCGGTTTCTCATTACAAAAGGGTAGTTAAATATACTCGATGTACTTCCTTCCTATTAGTGTATATTATTTATTATTAAGTTATATAGGGTTGTTTAGTATGTAGAAGGCTTAGCCCGCTTCTAGAACCATATATTGTATTTACATATTCTCTATGATGGATTCCAAGTTTCCTAATTATGTTTGTCTTCTTCAGAGATCGTTATATGGTTTGAAGCAGGCACTTCGTGCTTGGTTTCAACAGTTTGAGGGATATGCTACTCGTGTTAAGTTTGCTCATAACCGATGTGACTCATCTTTATTTATTTATTGATCTGGCACTGACACTGCATATTTATTGATTTATGTGGATGACATTGTTCTCACAGCTTCCTCTACAGCTTCACATCAGCGGATTATCTTCTCATTACACGGGGAGTTTGACATGACAAACTTTTAATTATTTTATAGGGATTTCTATTACACATAACTCTTTAGGATTGCTTTTATCTCAGAAGAAATATGCATTAGAGTTACTTGAGCGTGCACATACGACCAACTGTAATCCCACTCGGACCCTCGCTGATACCGAATCAAAACTTGGTCCTGAGAGGATTCCAGTCACACACCCTACGCTATATCGAAGCCTTGCAGGTGGACTACAGTATCTTAAATTTACTCGTCCAGGATTGTCTTATGTTGTGCAGCAGATTTGTCTTTTCATGCATGATCCTAGAGAAAATATCAATAAGATATTTTACATCCACCTGAGATATATATCTCTTAACAATCAACTTATGTTTTTGTGAATTTATTTATTTCACAACTCAGTTTTAAACGCAATACTTTAGAGCTATTATTTCTTTTTTTTTTTTTTTTTTTTTTTTTTTTTTTTTTTTTTTTTTTTTTTTTTTTTAAGTTTCACACAAAAACCGATGTATATCCAATAGATTTTACACATTGATGTGTATGAACTTTCAGTTCCAATAGTTTTGTATTGCAAGATACTGTGTCTTTTTTATGTTGGCCAAAATTTCATTGAGCTCAAATTTGGTTTATTAGTTGATTTTGATCTCCAGCATGCATAATAGCAAGATATACATTTGTATACTAGACAAATTATCGACGTCGTTTTGTTTCCGATTTTATTCCATATAATTCAAGACAAGATAGAATTTATTGAGATCTCATTAGCTATCTGAGGTTCTTTGAAACCTTCATGTCTAGTGTCTCTTTATGAGACTATCATGGGTCTTTTATACCTCGAACAACCATCTTGTTTTCATGCTCCATATTTTTCATCGAGGATTTTATTTGGAATCAATTTGTCTACCATGCTTGAGGCATGTCATAATAGTGTCCTTAAGGGACAACATATAATCAGAGCATGAGTAGCTGAAATTTAGAATATGATAATTCATTCTTAATTTGCAGCTACTTCTCTCCTCCTGAAGGAATTATCCTTCTTCTATATCCCGTATATGTGCATTTAGGTGGAGTAATTTGCACAAAAAAAATTGAAATGGGATATGTTTGGTTAATAACCAAAACTAATTATAAAAGGGAGGATTTATAATAACATATTGGCATGATGCTAATTTTTGTAGTTGTACATATTATAATATTGCCCCATACAACAACACAAGTTTTTATCTCATTTTTATTGAATAATTTAGAAGTAATTCATCGCATATTCATGATGAAATACTTACTCCGGAATGTTAGGCTCGCATTGAGTATTTAATCTGCAAAACTCGAGGTTGCAATTTCATGACCATTTAGACGATGCATCGATTTTAAACTCTAAATGGTTCATACAATGGATTTGTATGCCTACATATATCCACGTGTTTTCTTTCCAGAATATTGAGGGATTAAGTCCCCAATCTAGTTGATAGATGAATAAATCAACTTTTTTTTTGAGAGATAACATTAGATTGAAGAACCTTCTTCTTCAATAGTTTTCGCATCATTAATGACTCGGGATGGTAGAACCGGTCATGTCAAAAAAAATATTGTAATTATTGCTCATAAACTTATGTTATGGCAATGATTAGCTTTTACTAATCTTTATATAATGCATGTCGAGAAAGATACAAAAAAATATAATGCATCTTTAATATTTAACTTTGTTTCTCATGACAATTTTATATTTCTATTACAGAGTAAAATGTGTTAGCATAGATTCTTAAATCTATTAATATAGTGTGTAATATCTTTGACACACTTGTATTTTGCATTACTCATTATAGGCATTTTTGCATAAATCACATTTTTGTTTGCTCCTTTCTTATTCTATTTTGCCATTACTAGTGGTTTGTCATTGTCATATTACCTCGACCATATCATTACATTATTACATTCACTTGAGGGAATGAAGATTTTATATTTATCATTATATCACATTCACTTAAGGGAATGAATCTATTCATCACATTCACAAGAGGGAATGGAGATCTATACGTTGATTTACTCATCTTTAATCTTACAACTTGAGGTTGCAAACAAGTTCTTTGAATTAAAACGATAATAATTATTTCACCACGTCCATAATCACGATATCTACATGATCATCGTTATTGAGTCACATTCAGTTGAGTGAATGGAGCAAATTTAGTAAACGGGTTTATCGTGTTTCTTAAAGCATACCCATTGCTTTATTTAAAGAAACTTATATCAAAGCATCGTTCTCGATATATGAGTATATTCGAGGCATTAACCATCTCATCGCATGGTTTCTTTTTATCATTCAGATGCAATCTCAATATGCGAAATGTGCTTTGCTTTACAAGAATTTTTGCTTTTGATGGTCAAATCTTTCTTTTTAGATTTTGACATACATATAACGGATCTTCACCGTTAGATTCTTTTCTTTTTATTCTAATAACACAAAAATTATGAGACCGAACTCGCTTATACTTTTTTTTTTATTTATGCATCTTGAGGTGCATATAATTATAGCGAGATTTAACGAGTCTTTATTCGTTAAGTATTCTCTTAATAGATCATCATGAAAAAGACGATGGGGGGAATACCAGTATTGTGGCACACTCTTGTAAAGAGGCCTTATTTTCAGCTTTGATTGATTATCCCCAAAGTTAGATAGAACTCAGCATGAAAAGTCCAAGGGAGATGGTTTTTTTCCCGATATGTCAAGAACAACAAAATCAATATTTGAAAGCTTTAAATTTAACATTCTACATAAAAATGACAAAAGTATCATTTAGCAAAGATTGCATATATCACCATATAAGAATTTTTTTCTTCATATATCACAAACATTTTACGAATCTTATTAAGAGATTATACACCACTTATACAAGTCGTAAAAAAATCAATTTCAAATTTAGGTAATTTTAAAACGTTGTGTTTTACGCCATTAACATTTTTATTAAAGGCTAATCATTAAATTTAAACACATACTTTCGATTTTCATCCAACACGTATATAACATAGATTTTTAGATAGATAGTAAAAATATACTATACCACACATCTAAACTAAAAATAAATAGATGCATCACATTTTATTAAGGCAACATATCTAATCTTGATTATATTACGATGTTGATATATGTTATTAGTAGTGTTCATTGACCTCTTTTTTTTCTCTTAAATCAATATACCAGAATAAATGATAGAAACTTCATTTATAACAGAAATACAAGTACAACACAAGTGATTCGGAAAAAATAGACAAAAGACGTGCAATAATTCATTGTAAATGCATTTAGTTTCCTAGCTAGGTAATAAAAGAGTAAAAAAATTACGAGCATAATTTTAGAAATATCATGACAATTAGTAAGCATAATAATGTTAAACCAATATCCATGTAGATAAACTTCGAATCATGAATTTTGCAATTAAGCAAATATTATATCACATGATTAACATAATAAACACTAACATATAGAAATAATTTGAAGTCGTGTAATTTGATTCTCTTGAGGGAATCATAATAAAACTTAAAGTTTTTTTTCTTTTTTTTTATTTTATTTTATTTTATTTAATAACATAACATGAGGTTATGTTATTGATTTTATTGAATCACATGGTTCACATGAGGCAGTAATTGGGCCCACACAGATGTCTTTTCTCAATTTTCTTGAAAGAAAATAGATCTTGTTTTATAAGTTTATTAATTAAGGGCCAGATATCTTCTTTTAAAAAAAACATGCTCCGCATGATAAAAAAAATTAATAATAGGATCTTGAGATCCTTTAGTGGATGCCTATTTGAGCTCTCAATTATTCTCCTCCTCATAATATCACCCGAATTACCCAAACGATCATGCCAAAGGGTAAATATTTTGAGATCTACGCCCTTTCGGGTAGAAACCATATTTGGTTCTGTCCAGAAGATAAACCTTTCATTCTTTTCATTATAGACTTTTTTTTCATTTTCAATGATGACTGTTAATTTGGAGATGCATCAATTTATTTTGCGTCATATTTCAAGATAACCAGTGCGTTTTATATTTTAAAACTTAGTACGATTACTCCTGGATTCTACAGGGAATACTACGCATCACCTAATTATCCCTTTAGGGAACACCACACAGGCTTTGCCATAGCCTTCAATCAAGTTACTAGTATCGCATGATAAAACTTAATGTTTTATTTTTTTTCTTTATAACAACATGATGTTATGTTATTGATTCCATTAATTGAATCAAAATTAGAACTTGAGGTTCTAATTATTATTTTTCAAGCATAATATGATGTTATGATATTGATCCTTATGAAAGAATCATATTAGAACTTGAGGTTCTAATTATTATTTTTTTCACAACAACATGAGGTTGTGTTATTATCGTGATTCATCTAAATGAATCACAACGCACTTGAAACTTGATGTTCTTTAAAAGGTTACATTAACTTGAGGTTATTGGTTTTTGTTTTTATTCATTGTGGTTTTATTATGAATAAATATAATCATAACATGAGGTTATGATATTTTTTTTTAATATAACCGTATTAAGTACAAACATTATTGAGTCATAATGACTAAGCCGTTACAGAATGTGGATGGCCATAATAATTAGATCATAATGATATTTTGGTTTTATTATTATGAATATAGATGTTATTCTTGATATTAGATACTCGATAACAAATTTCTTACACGTACTCTGGATCATATCGGATCATATAACAGATTCATTTAAGAAATTAATTTGAATCAAACTATAATTTGGTTTACAATATGTTATGATGTTCTTTAATTAATCGTTAGTTTCATAATGAATTTATGAGAAAAAAATATTGCATACTAAAAAAATTATTAAAAAATATTGCAGATCATAGTAGATCTTGGTAAACAAATACAAGCATCAATGATCTATCCTTTGTGCATAAAATTATATTACCTGGTAGCTATTTCAGTACCTTGATGATGGATACAAATTTCAGCCGTCAAAACCAATTATGAATTTTTCGTTTCATCTAGCTATAGAGACTCGTGCTGATAACGTGTTATAAATGTAAAGAACAAGAACACAAGAATAAGAGAAGAATGAGGAGAATGGAGAATTCTTATTCATGTATATCAATCCAAGAGGTTACAAGTATCAAGTATTTATAGGGAAGATAAATACATGTAAACCCTAACGGGCCGGTTGAGATAATGGTGAATATACATAAGCCATAGTATATTTTACAACAAAAACACTTAACTAAAAAAGTTGATTAATTAACATTCATCAACAGATACAAGTCATTAACACATTAAATATTGTTTGATCAGCTAATACAAGTTAGATTTCCCAAAAATTAGCTTAAATGTTTACCCAGGATTATGTTTTAAGGGATACTAGAATTACATTAAACAAAATGATGAAATCCATTCATCACCTTCAGCATCCAACCTTTCTTTTCCCGTTTGACTTGTCTGCACATCTTCCAGATGTCCTCGTTCCAAATTTCTTCAAAATATCATCCCACCACCTGTGATTGCAATAGGGCTTTTGACATTTGGATTGTGATTCTGTGAGACTGGTACATACTTAGCTTTAGACTTTACAGGAGTTATTCGATGAATGGGATCCTGACAGTGGTGTGCACTATGGTATCATCTTTGTCTGTGCTTGGAATATAAATCAGAAGATAGGCATCAATATTGTCATAGCCCATAGTTGTCCAACAATACTTGTACTGATGATCATAAACGGTTCCTTGGTATTGATGGGCTCTTGCTGTCATCTGAACTATCTGAAATCACAATTATTTTTGCCAAAAAAAATTCATAATAGTTACAAGTTAAGCTAAAGCAAACGCCCATAAGTCTGATAACTATGCAAATAAGCTAAACCAAACACCCCTAATTCTATGCTAACTCTGCTAATAAGCTAAACCTCTAAACCCCTTACCCTGCTAATAAGCTAAACCCCTAAACCCTTTACTCTGCTAAACCCCTAAACCCCTAAACCCCTTACTCTGTTGTTAAGCTAAACCCTAACCCATATCTGGCTATAAGTTAAACCCTAAACCATTTTACTATACTAATAAGCTAAACCCTAAACCCCTTACTCTGCAAATCAGCTAAACCCCTAAACCCCTTACTCTGCAAATCAGCTAAATCCATTAACCCTTAAATTTGCAAAAACATCAAAATCCACTAACTCGTAAATCTGCAAAAACATCAAAACCCATTAACCCTAAATCTGCAAAAACATCTAAATCCAATATCCTCAAATTGAGATCAGCTAAACCCTTAACCCTAAATCTGCAAGTAGATTAAAAAACAAAACACCCCTAAATCTGCAAAATTAGCTAAACCCAATAACCCCTAAATCTGCAAAATTAGTTAATAACCTAAATAAGCTAATAAGCTAAACAAAAATAAGAACAACCAATGACATACCTTTACTCATTACAGCTTTATGTTTAATGACGGATTCGAATGCTTAGGGGGTAGGAATAGATGATGCGCATAAGGGTTATATGTGATTTATTTTGGTTATAAGAAAAAATGATTTAGGGTTAATAAAAGGGGGTAAAAAAGAGGGCCGGGTTCAATAAATAGGGTAGGTAAATATGTTATTAACTGGCAAATAAAAAAAAATTAGTAAAGTGGAAGGTTACCCGGTATCAACCGGTAACCCTTCCAAAATATGCCCGTTTTTGCCTATATTGAACAACATTTAAAAGTTTGATGGGTCTGAATGGTAATATACAAAGTACGTTACATAAAAGTGTAGTTTTTGGTAAGTAGATTACCTATTAACGGACTTAGCCCTTTTATTTACCCTTTCATCTTCGCCCAAGGGCGCCGAATTCTCCAGGACAGCCCTGGTTGCCAGCATCGTATTGCCTAAGTCATATTTTTGTGTTTTCAGTCGGGAGCACGCACTACCACTGACTCTTAGGTAGATCCACACTAGACGAAGATGGTGGAACATCCATAGAATCACATAAAAATCATGGTTACTGATGAAATCAATCTTGCTGACATAGTTCCCCTCACGGCTGTCGCAAAAATGTTTTTTGACATGGCTGTTCAAGCTACCTTATGGACCTTATGGAGGTTCCGTAATGAGATGATCTTCACATCAAAACGACCCAACAAGATTGTCATAGTCTTCTAAGCGTCAACCTACTCTCTCATGGTCGAGTGCTAAGGCTGAGTATCGGGGTGTCGCTAATGCAGTTGCGGAGGATGCATGACTTCGGAACTTACTTCGGGAATTACACACCCCTCTATTATCTGCTACTCTTGTTTACTGTGATAACGTTAGTGTTGTTTACTTATCTATCAATCCGGTTCAACATCAGCGGACAAAGCATATAGAGATTGATATTCATTTTGTTCGTGACATGGTTACTACAGGGCAAGTTCGTGTGCTTCATGTGCCTTCTCGCCAATATGCGGATATATTCAATAAGGGACTTCCCTCAACTCTTTTTGAGGAGTTTCGTACCAGTTTAAGTGTTCGGCAACCTCCCGCTCAAACTGCGAGGGGAGTATTAGTGTATATTATTAAGCTATATGGGCTTGTTTAATGTAGAAGGCTTAGCCCGCTTCTAGAACCATCTATTGTATCTATATATTCTCTATGATTGATTAATGTAATCAAGGTGATTTACCAATCTAATACTCTCAAAATGCTACCAAACCTAATTACTAACTCGAAATGTTAGTAACGAAATGTCGACGTGAAGTTAAGTAAAAGTAATAATGTACTTGAACTAAAAGTAATAATATACATTACGAAATAAAAAAAAACATTACGAAATTAAAAAAAAAACATTACGAAATTAAAAAAAAATTACGAAATTAAAAAAAAAACTACTCGTCTTCGTCTTCGTCGTCCTCGTCACCCATATCATTTTTCATTTTGTTTTTGATCAATTTTTTTTTGCTTCTTGATCCAATAGGCGTCGTCTTCGTCCAAATCCTTGGTGCTAGTAGCTAGAAACCTCAACTCCTCCAACCGCATTAGTGTGCGGTCTTTTTCGGCTTGAGCTTCGAAAGCCCTTTCGGCGGCTTCCCGTTCCAGACGAAGCTCCTGCTCCATTAGCTCCCCGAATTGGGCCGACGCGCTACTTCCACCGGTGCTCGCCGTTGCGTCGGATTTGCTTTTCTTGGCGGGCCGTTGTTTGCCGGACGGACGTGGTCGTGCATCGTGACCGAATAGATCCTCCTGGCTAGCCCCGGGGACGTCTCCGGTTAAGTCAACTTCTTCGACCGGTAGCCAACGGCCCGCTGCTAACGGCTCTTGGGGCTCGTCTTCAACATTTTTTCCCCTTCGGGCTTTAGTTTTCTTGCGACCGCCTTTTGAAGAAATCGGACTTTTGAGGTTGAGTGAGTGTTTGGAAGATTATGAGTGGAATGATGGTGGGGTTTTGTGTAGATTATCTTAATCTGGTTTTGGGATTTGTGATTGTTGCATCGGAAAAAAAGCTTGGTGTTGTTCTTGTTGGTACTTGTGGATAACTGTTCCGCGTCAATCGACCGGGATGAGGAAGATTCATGAAACCGTTTTTTGATAATTCAGACATTTTTTTTTATTGCTTAAAAGTTGTTATGTTTGTTTTTGAAGAGTGGTGGAAATTGTATGTGATTTTTGTATTTTGGTAATGTGTGATAGATAGCTGGTTGAGTGAGGGGGGTAAAATGTAATTTTTTTTATTTAAAAAATCAGCCGTTTTAGAGGGTAAAATGAAAAAAAAAAAAAAAAAATTTTCAAATACTAGCCGTTAGGGGCTAAAATGAAACATTTCAAAATTGGGAGGAAAGAGTAAAATTTAAATTCTAGCCGTTAGGGGGGTAAAATGAATTTTTTTTTTTAAAAACACACCCAACGCACGTTGGCTCGGCAACGCCGAGCCCAACGCCGTTGGCCAACGCCTTCCAGCGGTGTAGTAACGCCGGACAACGCCAACGCCGGCGTTACTACACCTAAGGCTCTTATAGTGATGTTTGACCTAATGTTATAAAGTTCCGAATTACATGATTTTAGCGGAGGATTGTGAATGTATATGATTATGTTATATAGTTATTGTGATATTTATGTTAGTAGCTTACATATTAAGCATGGATTATTTATGGATTTGTTATGTTAAATTGTTGTGATAGTGAATGATTGTGATTGTGTGCTTATGTTACTGTGATGTTTTACACACATTCAAAGTTTTGGAATTGTGATTCTGTTATAGAGTTATGGTGATGTGATGTGTGACATATAATTGAAGCAAATATTATAACAAAAGTAGATTTTATTTTTTATTTCTTGTGATTTTTTTGTTAAGGCTTTCTTACTCATGCAAAGTTCAGAAATTGTAATTGTGTATGGATTTCTAGATCTAAGATGTGTATTTGAATGTGGGTAGTTTGGTTAAGTGTGTGGCCAAAGGATTGCTTAATGGTCATGATTAGGGTGTGTTTAGGATTGTTGATTAGGGGCCAGGGGTGTTTGGATGAGCATATTGAAGCATCTTATTAGCTTGTACATTACCAGAACATAATTAGCTTATGCATTGTTAGATGGTTCAAAGTTAAATAAGCCTTTTCTGGATATATTGAAGAAAATTATAGTACTGTTAATCGCTCATTTGTAGACTTTTGAATTGGCGAATGTCTTTATCTAAGAAGGAAGGATTGAGGTATCTAATTATATGAGTCTGCATTGTTAGAACGAAAATGTAAAAGCTCAGGGTTTTACTGATCACAACTAATCAAGATGTGAAAGCTCAACCTTTACTTTGTGATTATTTTTTTCATGATTTTAACAGTACTCCTTGGGTTTTGTAGATATATGTTAAGAATGTTTGGAAATAGTTGTAAAGTTATGTGGCTATCACAACTAAATTATATTTATTGGAACACACTGCTACAAAAATAATTTGGCAAATATATAATTTATAGAGTAATAAATAATTTGGCAAATATATAATTTATATATCTTAAATGGGTTCATCATGAGGTCTCTAAAACTAATTTTTTATAATGTGTTACCAATAATCAATTCATCATGGGAGTGCACATATGGTTTTTTTCTGTAACTGTTGGAGCATAGCATAACTTGGACTATACATGATATCTTCACTCCTTTTCTTTCGAAGCCTTTTAATGTCAACCCGTACATGGTATCTTTAGAAAATTTAGGCATACAAGCCTTTGTGTATCTACGGCCATTGGACTACACATTAGTAGGACTCTAATCGTTTTTTTTTGTCTGGTGTAATCATTGTTGTATTCTCGCTTTTATCTTACATAATTTGTGTTTTAGGTATAGAAGCTAAGTTCGTGTGATCTTCTTTGAGATAGCAAGAAACTCTATTTACCAGTCTAGATTTTCACATGCAGCCAAGGTTAAATCAAAAAAATGACGTGAATGCCCCTCACTACTGTATTCAAGCAACATAAGAATAAGACCTTATTCAATTAATGAAGTGATTTTTAAATAGCTATGTGTTCATAGCATTTTTTTTTAATATCAAGGGTTAAATTGTAACTAAATTCAACTGATTAATAAGCTTGATTAGCAGAAAATTATGGGTAGAAAATTATGGCAATTTAGAAGGTCCTATTCCATTAATGAATTTTATGCGTCTTTCGACCATTTCGGTGGTTGAAGACATAGGATGTAGGATGGATTTGTTTATGAGAGAATCCTACAAGATTATGGATTAGAATTGAAGCAATGAGACTTATCAATCTACCGTCCCTCCATGTTGCTTAAAAGCCCAAGCTTACTCCATTGATTCTTAACTGCAACCCAAAAGCCATTCAACAGTTGTTTTAGGATGGTTTTCTTAGCATGGACATAGGATAATTTCTTTTTTCACTTCGTTGCATATTATTCACTTATTTGTTAAGAAATCTACGTAGTTTCTATACTCATGATGATCATGTATGTTAATTACACCTTTCTTGGTATGTGATCTAATTTAGGATTTGGTTGTTGCTATATGTTGATCCTCAACATGTTACTAATTGTATATGCAGGTGGAAAGAAATAATTGTTATTGGTTGGCATATGCAACATACTCAATTCAGGAATGGAACCCGTACCGGTTAACGTAAGTCCTTTCATGCCATTATGGAATTCATGTTAAAGTGTTAATTATAAATATGTAATCATTTACCGATTCTGTTTTACTTCAAAAATATATAATGGGAAGTGCTCCTATGTTTCATAATGAAAATGACTTCCTTTTGTACAAAAAGTAACAGATGACGAATACTTTTCTGTTAACATAATCATAATACTATAGTTTCTAAAAACTATGAAACTTGAGTGACAATTCTGGCCAGGTTATGCGTTTACTTATAAGTGGGTTGGTATGGGTTATGTATCATCTCTAATGGGTCAAAGATTTCAAATAATTAAAGCTAAAGTAAGTATATGGTTTAAACAAGCAGAAAGTCATATAAGGTGTAACTAAATGCATAAATTCTATTTGCTATATTAGATCAAACTTAGTTATGGTAAATTGTGCAACCATATTCAACCCTTAATTGTTGGTTGGTCGGCCCAGTCTGAACCAAAGTCAAAATGACTTAGCCATGAAGATAACCCATATTAAGCTATACGCATTTTGATTAGTTACCCGACCAACCTGATCAAACCTGCGTACCACCTTTTTTATAAGTATGAACTTAGGGTTAAACATCTTGAAATGCTACTTATATGTGACATGTTTTCTCACTTGCAGGATGACCGGACTGTTAGCATATTAAAAAAGGGCAAGGAATCTCTGCATGTCGTTCAAAATATAGCAAAAACCACAACGGTTGATGACATGATGCTATTTGAAGTTTTAGATCTACACATTGATCTTGAAGAAATCATCTCAAGATGTGTAGAGATTGAAATGTGTGATTAATTATTATTTGAAACTTTTTTCATAATCTGTATATCTAATTAATTATTTTTTATTTTTCTGTGCTTGGACATAACCAGTTGCTATCTGAAGCAGTTTTGCATATTATTCTTTTACACAGATGCTATAGATGAGTCTAGGTGGTTGTATCATTTAGCTCCAATATGCAGAAATTTCGTTGCAGCATATAGGTTTATCTTGGTTATTTGCAGCTAAGGGTGGGAACATATTGATGCGCATTTGGTAGAGGATAAACGGAGATTTAACTTTGTGTTCATTAGTGCGAAACAATTTGGTAATTTTTAAATTGGTCATTCAGTACTGATAATATTACTTTAAATAGTCACTACTTTAAATAGTTAATCCTTTTTTTTTGAGCAAGCTCTAAGGGTTCG
Source organism: Tanacetum coccineum (assembly GCA_026074375.1). Lineage (NCBI taxonomy): Eukaryota > Viridiplantae > Streptophyta > Magnoliopsida > Asterales > Asteraceae > Tanacetum > Tanacetum coccineum. The sequence continues at coordinate 7,956 of BQNB010097952.1, read as the reverse complement.
TTTGGTAAGACGAAATGAAATGTCAAATGAATGGAATGAACGACGTAATGGAATAAATAGTGTAATGTAATGATTCATTACTGTTATTAATCATGTTTGGTTTGTATGGTAAGACGTAATGAATCGATAATAAAAAGACTAAAATACCCATTGATGATAGAAAGTTTAGTTAATGTGGTTAGTTGATTGTGGTTTTTAATGTAATTTTGATTCCATTACGGGATGGAATGAAAAAAAAGGCGAGGACCCCTAAGAAATGGTTTTGGTGTAATGGGTCATTCTTTGTAATGAGTCATTACACACTTTAATTGTAAACAAACAACATTTTTTTATTACATCGTAATAATCTTTTGCATTACCTCTTTGATTACAACGTACCAAACACTACGTAAATAGTTAATCCAATCTGCCTAAATCATCATAAAAGCCATTATGCTTGGTGATTAGGCTGACTTTGTAAATGCCAATAACATTAAAAAAGTCACTGTAAAAATACATTAGCGAAAGGTATAATGTAACGGCTTTTGGAAGAGAAAGATAAAAAAAAGTCAATACCCTTGAAGCATCTTCAATGTGTAACATTAAATATTATACTAAAATAGTGTAAAAATAGCATCTTAATGAAATATGCTTGCACTAATTAAAAGTTCCTTCAATATATGACACTAACATGCTTACGATTTTCTAAAACATTTCTTGAACACATAACAAGGTTTTTAGCCCGCGCTTCGCTTGTGTTTTGCTTGACAAAACTAAAATGAAATATGTAGAATGAGTTAGTTAAGTTCATGTACATAGCAAAGCGTCAAAAATGTCAGCCAAGTATTAAGTTAATGTACATTGCAAATGAGTTCAAAAATGTCAGAAAGTGACATAAAACTATTTGAAAATAAACAAGAGTTGTGTATTTTAAATATACTAACATCTCTCTAAATATGTATGTTTGCATTCTTTGCCAATGTATTGGTTACCTTAGAGTCTGTAGGATGACGGCAATGTTCCTGCAAAAATGTTAACAGAAATAAGTGAGTTAATTGTGGTGATGTTTTTGTCAGTTGCACACATGTGAGCTTCTTCCTTCTATTTATGCAATAACCAAATAAAAAGAAAGAAATCAAAAGCAAGAGAGTAAAATGACTAAAGAATATGAACCTTTGACTACATATTTGGTGATATCTTCAACCTGTTTTTGCTCCCATAAAGCTAAACAGATTATATGAATTTGGCTTTTGGTTTGTTCCAATAACTTACTAAGCAATGTTATAGCTTTTATAATTATCAACAGGAAATCAACTACCACTTTATACTTGTCTTCATAAGTATCTGTTGGCGATATTAGCTCTTAACTTGCCACAACATGTTATGTAAGACTTGGACTGTTGATGATAAATTTTGTTGAACATACTTACGTATCAGTTTAACATTTTTACTTGTTTCTTTTCTCTGTTTACTTTTCTATTTTTATTTTATAAAATCGAATGTGATTTAGATCAAACCCCCCACTACCACCTATTTAAAATGCGGAGATAAAATTAATAACTAAGATGTTTGAGTTATATTGATGGTTGGCGATCATTAATATATCGCAGTAAGGTATCAATTTTTTTTATCTTTCTACCATTGTCACATTGTTAACCCTTAACGTTATAACACATTTGATTGTTTATTAATGGCCAAAACTGATGCTCTAATGTATATGCATTAGATGATATAATACTCTTATAAGCATATTTAAAAATCTAGTTATTAATGCAAGTCAAGTATGCACGATAAATCTTTATTGACCATATGACATAACACAGATTTCTGAAATGATGTACAAATAATAAGCGATGTGCTAATCAGCTTAGTCCTTAGTGTCAAAACGATCACACATTTTCTATAGTCCATATCATGCGAGGACCATGCAGCCTTATAACTACTGGGCCTTTATAAATGTTATTTATTACTAGGCTACATTTTAGCATAAAAAAATTTTTTTACTTCCTTTCAATCAGACACTCTTTTTACAGGAGACTAATCTACAGATGAAAGATTGGAGTAGTCGTATGATCCTACTCTCACATAAAGTATTTAGACTAATATATAACTCCAATACCCCCTTTGTTTTTTTACTTCTGTAGGTTAAGGTTTATCTGCAGTGGATTCAGGAATGCAATTTAGCATAGTTGTTCCTTTGGGGAACTCATTCTCTCTCTGCGTTTTCTTGTTTTAATCTTATGTACATTATTGTTTTTATTATGATAAGGTAACTATTTTCATAATGAAACTCTATCAAAGGTTGTATGTATGTGATAATTGGATATTCATGATCTGTCATCTCACAAAATAATTATTTTTTCTCTTTATTACTGTAATCGTTTCTTTTATCTATATAGTATATATATATATACTCCATTATCTTTAATCTAGAAAGTCTATGTCCCTACACCCATCACCCAATAATCATATTTGACCCTAATTAGTCATAACATCGAAACCACAACTTACACAGAAATTAAACTTGATGATTGAGTTCTTAAAAATGAAACAATCATGCATATTGCAAAAGGCTTATAAATACTATCCTGATCAAACTGAACCTCGCTAGCCAAATTATCAACCATCTCTTTCGATTCAGCAACAACATCAATTGGCACGCAAGCTGTCCAATTTTTACCAAAACTGTTTGATTTGAATCAAATGAAACCGAGCTGCTGCAGTTAGTAGCTATAAACATTCGAGGCTTTAAAAAAAATCGCAAAATGGACTTATTTTTGTACACTGAGAATAGTTGCAGTTACAAAGCGTCAATTGGGGCGGCCCCTTATATTAGGACAAAGATATGCATCTATTCCATCTCTTGTAGACTGGCGCGACAATACCTCTGCCTCTTTATTTGGAATTGCCAAGTTCAGCTGAAATGGAATACAAATAAGTAACATATTTAATAAACTGTTCTATACCACTGACAAGAGGCTTAGGCAAAAGGAGGGAAGCGTACTTTTTCACACGAATCTCATCTACGCATATTACGATATGAGCCGGAGAGTTCTTCTTTCATATTTTCTAAATAATTAAACATGTAAAAAAAACATTTCATAAATGAATCTAATCAAGAAAGTACAGCCATCAAGTATTAGCATGCACATACACATTAAAACATGTATGTATCCATCAAATTTTATGAAATCTAGTTGCTAAACTTAATTTCATATTAGTACCTGAACTCCCACTTTTTGCAAATTTTAGCAAAACACTCAAAGAAGCCGAACTGTTATTTGTTTCATCGTTTTCTCCATCGCATTCCCCCTCAATCAGAAACCTGAAAACATTGGCAAATTATACCATTAGATGCAATGTATAAAAAATTAAAAGATCAAAACGTGTTTGTCTCTAAAAAGCCAAGAAACTTTCAAAATAACCTTTAACAAACACCCTTGAAATTTGTTGCTTTTTCCTTTGGATCCTGAAACATGAAACATGACACCATCAGGTAAGGCAAGCATAAAGGACATTTTTTTATATTTTCCTGTTACAAAACCCAAAAGAAGCTATCTAGTTTTTAAGAATCATAGTATTCGGCTCAAATTTGCGAAGCCAAATGACAGTCGTGCCACGAAAACTCGCGACCCACAAACAATGTTAACTTTCACATTTAGTTTTTACTAACTCATTAACACTAAATTCCAAAACAAAAAAAATTATAATATTAGGGTTTAGCAACTCACAAAATAATTTTCATTTAGGGAAAAAATATTTATTTAGGCATTTCATTGAACAATTTGTGTTCATAAAAAATATATAATTAGAGAGAGCCAGTTGACGCTTTATACCAACAAAAATTATTAAAATCAGCTAATTATAAACTGAATAGCATTGAATCACTGTCTTTATCTTATAGAGGAACCTTCCACATTCTTAAATAACACACCTGAAGCAACCTGTTTATTCCCGGTGCATGTTGTTTTAATACCCGTGTCCTTTAGTTCACGATATGAGGCTCAGATTAGAGCTTAAGAATCGAAAAAAGTGGAAATCCGCCATGGCTGCAAACTTAGTAGATTGCCTCGCCAAGTCACGGCCGTTCACAACTTTATTCGAACTTGATTTTATTCATCACAGCCTCTTATATTACTGCTTCTGTTTTGCAGTTTTCGCCCCTTTACAATTGTGATTTCACAGCAGCCACACCAACATGTTTTAGCAAGTGTGAGTGGAGCAAAATGAGTGTGAAATTATAATAATATTTAGGAAAACACAGTATCTGGTCGGGCGGGGGTGTTTAATGAATGCATTAAAAGCACCTCGAGGGAACGATCTTCATGGTTAATAATATAAGGTATCTTAATGAATATAAAATGGAAAAAAGAAAAGGTGGATGCATACATCTTGGAGAGCTGTAAGTTTCCGGTTGTATGTAAATGGAAATATAAGGCTCAGACAGGTAGACAGTCAAAAAAAAAGAGGACACATCCGCCATGGCTGCAAATCTAGTGATTTGCCCTGCCAAGATACGAAAAATTTCAACTTTTAATCGAAGTCGCTCAAAATCATCATAGCCTGTTACAATCAATATCTCCATCATTCTCATTTCTTAGAAACCGATTAATGTCTAGTATTCTTTTTTCAATCAGTCGAAAGATCTGCAATGGAAAGAAAGTCAAGTTCCAAAAACACAGACCGATTGCACCCTTTTTTCACATAGACGGCACTGGGGCTTTGTGCCCAGCGTCGGCCGATGACGCCAGTATGTCTTGGATTTTGCGAGGCTCGGATCCGCAACCGCGGCGGCATTACAGAATCCCTGCCATGGCTGCAACCACCGTGTAGATGTGGCTGCCCAGCCAAGATACATGCAACTGTTTACCACAAATACGATTGCGAAAAAATATCATCACTGCCTTCGTTTTCTCTATACCTGTTAGTACAAAATAAGTGTAGGGTTTAGAATAGGACTCAAATTATATGTCAGGTTGAGTTCCCGAATGATTTGAGCATTAGATCTTGTACTAGAGCAAGAGAAGTGATGATTTCCTGCACAATCAAATAAACCATTAGTCTTACCATGGGGACGGACCCCACAGTTAGACTCCGGTGTGAAAGTAAGTAAACATGTAGAGAGAGAAAGTATGTGTATGTAGAGTGAGAAAATCGTACTGTTCATTGTGTCAGAAGGCCCCTTTTTATAAGCGAACAGAATATTAGGGTTTCCTAATATTTCGTTTGTTTAGTTAGTGGTCAGAGTGGGTCCCTTGTCGGGCAAGGTTCCGTAATAACCGTGTGTACGGACGCGTGTGCTTTCCGTGGACGGAAGTATCCTATAGTTAGGTCAGCGTCCATTTTGTTGTGTCCGGGCCGTGACCAATGCAGGATTGGGTTTAGTTTTGGCCCATGACTGCTAAGTTGGGCCCAGAAGCCCAAGTGATAGTGTGGCCCAAGTCCGAAGGCTTTGTATGCCTACTATACGTCATCAAGTCCCCCTAGTCTAGTTTGATATTGCCTGCGAACTATGTCTTGCGTGCGGTGATCAGTGCTAGAATTCGGTTTTATTGCTAATGTTTCAAAAGAGCTCTACGCTAGCCTTTCAGACGCGACGTGCACGTGTAACACACCTCCACGCGACAACAAACGCCAGTGTGTTACACGTCGCGTCAGCGTGCCTTTAAAGAAGTTTTTATGTCCATTTTTTGGGATCATTGAATGATTGGCGTGCTTGCAAAAGTCTTAAATCTATTAGTGAATAGAAGGTTGGGCTCTTTGTTTCCTTTCATATTTTGATATACCGATACAGCCACCAATTACCCCAGAAAACGAACATAACAACAACAACAACAACAACAACATACCCAATCCCGCCGAAGCAGGGTATGGGGGAGGTAGAATGTAGACAGATCCTATCCCTACTCTCGGGTAAACCCAAAAGTAGAGAGACTGCTTCCAGGGAGACATCCGGCACGCGGGAGTGTGCTAGTGAAGAAGAAAGCATGAGCGAGAAGCACGAAAAGAGGATAAAAGGACCGACATATACGAACAACCATAGAAGCAAATCGTATAGACAAAAGGTAAACACACGAATCAAATAAGCAAAAGGAAAAGCCCAAAACAGCACCCACACAAAGGGGCAAGGTCAAGAAATGCGAACCAGCAAACTAAACAGGCATACACGCAACGACAAACTAACAATGGCAAGGGGAAGACATAAAAGCAAAGCCACCAAGAAGCAAAAAAAAGAAAAAAGCCAAGCAAACAAACAACAAAACCAACAAGCAAAAACAATCAGGCATAAAGCATAAGAGAAAAGAAGCCAAGGCAGCGCAAACAAAGAAAGGCCACAACCTAAGGGAGCCTAGACCTATGGGCAAAACAAACGGCACAAGACAAGCTAAAAAAACAAAAAAAACCGCAAGGGGGAGGCTACTAAAGGCACCTAAACCATCTAAACTCAAAAACTACCCCAACCCCACCAACAGCAAAAGCAACGCTTAACCTACTCCAGAAAACGAACATAATACTTCCTTAAATACAAACAGTTTTTAAACAATATGATGCGCAACAAAGGTGTTTTGAAATGGCGTAGAAACAATTAGAAACGATTAAGAAGCTAATAAAATTATCATAGGCAACAATCTAACACACAACTATGGGCAGACAAAACATCTTTGTTAAAAACAACAAAGATTAAAGAAAAATAAGAAATTAAAGAACCTTACCACACACAACCCCAAAACCATTTTTTCCAATTGTCTCTCCATCGTCAACCACTTTTGAACTCCTCATCTTTCATCTTTCCTGATACAAAAGATAAAATTAAAACCTTCAAAAGAAATCTATTGTCAAAAATAAAAGCTAAAAATCTAAAACAAAATTGCAATCAAAACTTTTCAAAGTATAAAAAACAAATCAAAAACAATTGTTTCCCCATAATCTCAAACCAAAGTTTGCAATATTGAAAAAAAGCATTTAACTGTGTCACAAATTTACCTGATATAAAAGTTGTCGCCCCCATGAACCATCCGATTACTCATTCCCACAACCACAAAAGCCTCACCTACACCCTCATTAAACAATATAGATGTGAAGAAAGGTTGATACGAATTTAGAACTAACAACATAGAAAACAATGAAACGCAATTCAGCTAAAACCAACATCATCAACAATGCAATCGACATATTAAACCCTAATATGATGCACAATCAATTTAACTCTAAGATCAACAACAATTCAATCGACATTGACAAAATAAAAATCAAAATATTAGATACATGAACATACCTAAACGCAAAAACCACCTTTCTCCGTAACCAAGATAACCACTTCAAAAAACCAAACCACAGGAGTGAAACACGGGTGGCACCCATATTTTTCCGGCGAGATACAAAATACCCAGACCACATCAAGAGAGAGAGATGCTTTTGCATCTCAGATATATTGCTTCTCTCTCTCTCTCTCTAAAACACATATTTTTCCGGCGAGATACAAAACACCCAGACCACATCAAGAGAGAGATACTTTTGCATCTCAGATATATTGCTTCTCTCTCTCTCTCTAAAACACATATTTTTCTGGCGAGATGCAAAACACCCAGATCTCAAATATGTGTTAGAGAGAGAGAGAGAGAGAGAGATGTATATTATGCATGATTCTAAGAGAGAGTGGAGGGAGGAGATGTGGGAGAGAGACGTGTTCTTACTTATTGAGACAGAGATGAAGATAGTTACCGGGAGGAGTGTGTTGCGAGTGTGTTGCGAGTGATGTGTTACCGGGTTAAAAGAAACCCGAAATGCAAATAGAGTGGTGAGTGGAAAGAGAGAAAAATAACCGGGTTAAAAAAACCCGAAATGCAAAAACCTCCCGATAATCTCCTTAGGGCACGTTTGGTTGAGAGAATTTTAGAGATTAGAAATGAAGTAGAGAATAGAATTCAGAGAAATAGAATTGAATGAGAAATGTATTGAATTCCATTGTTTGGTAAC
>BQNB010097951.1:0-25265 GCA_026074375.1 Tanacetum coccineum | reverse complement strand
ACTTGGAATTTGCTACTGTATTGAATTTGTAATTTGTGTTTGGATTTGTTATTTTGAATTTGTAATCTGTATTGAATATGTACAGCCCAATATGTGGTGTTTGGATTTGCTATTTTGGTGTGTGGTATTTTGATGTGATGAATCGGGCCTAACAGCCCAATACCGAAACCGAGCCCGAATAGGCCCGACCAATACCGAAACCGACCGAGTTGTAATAGGTTCGGTTTCGGTCCTGAAATCCGACAATGTTCGGTTTCGGTTTGAATCGGTTCGGGTCGGGTCGGGTCGGTTTACTAACACCGTTGGAATAAGATTGTTTCAGAGTTATCCAAAAGCTCATCTCAATTAAGCTAATAGAATCTAAGTGACTGTGATTCCTCGATAGAATATATACTAGACTATAGAATTCGTGGGTTGCAATAAAATTAAAAAGTGTTATTTTGGAAGATAAGTCTTGAAATGTGAATTACTAATATACACATTAGGCGTCAAATACGCAGTCGTTTTGACTGTGGACCACCTGTTATAGTAACGGGGTCCTATTTTGGGTCAGCCCAATTTTAGTTTTTTTTTTTTAAATTTGTATGCACAAAGTAGGAGGGAAAAAAATATTACAAAAGTTCCGATTTATTCAGATAAAAAAAATTATTACTAAAAATATACACATTTGTCGACAAACTAGCCTAAAATTTTCATAAAATCTGGCCCAAAGTAAAAAAAAAAAACTAACCCAAAACTAGCCTGAAATCTGGCCCAAAGTAAAAAAATAAATACAAAACGGTCTCAACTTTTAACTATTTACGATTTTCTTCGATACCTAATAACTTTAAAATAATCGATATGGTCACAAACGTACAACCAATTATATTAAAAAAAACCATATAGCAAAAAAAAAAACACTTTAAACATGAGGCCCAACACATAAGCCATATAAAAAAAATTTATTACTAATATACAAATTTGTCGACAAACTAGCCTAAAATTCGCATAAAATGTGGCCCAAAATCCGGCCCAAAGTAAAAAAAAAAAAACTAGCCCAAAATTAGCCTGAAATCTGGCCCAAAGTAAAAAAAAAATACAAAACGGTCCCTCAACTTTTAACTATTTACGATTTTCTTACACAAAAAATCCCGTAAAAAATTAACAAAAAAAACACGTGTTATCTTGTTCACATGTTATCTCATACAGATGCACTCATTAGAAACCACAGCCCACAATACAACCGTTGAAGAAACCCTTAATCCCAAACTCCAACAAGTGACTTGTAAAACCCAAAAGCACAATTTCTGGGTAGATTGCGGAAAGATACCTTAACCTTAAACTGTTATAAGCCACCTCTTAAACCCAAGAGAACAATTTCTGGATACCACAAAACAGCCGCTGACAACACAATTTACAAAAGCCGGATATAATTTGTAACTACGAACACCACAATTTATGAAACACACGGGTAACCAATACAACCAAATTCTAAACACCCGCAACGAAGGTCCCAAAACCTTAATCCTAAACTCCAATAACATGATTCTAAAACCCTAGAAGAACACCTTAATTCTAAACTCCTATAAGCGACTTCTAAAAGACAACAAACTCAAATGGGATCTAAATTCTTACAACAACAATAACACAAAGCAAACTAAATAGGATAAAAACAACAATAGCAGCTAATACGACCTAAATGACAACCTAATAAAAAGGAAATAAATCATACCTAGAAAGATTGTCACCGGCTAAAAAAAGGGGGGAAACCTAAGAAATCAACCGGCTAAAAAAGGGGAAAACCTAAGAAATCAAAGCTAATAAATAAGGAAGGCGGAAGTGGAGAGGAGGAAGTGGAATACAGGTGGCAATTCGGAATCTGCTTAGTCACGTATATTAGGCTAGTAGGTCTGCTTAGTCACCACCGTTGGCGGAAAGTGAGATGCGAGGCGTTAGGTGAGAACGATGAGAACGAAAAGGGAGGGAAGGAGAGTAAAAACGGGTCAGACCATTGTGGGTCGGATGAATGCATTGTAATTAATTTTTGTCCTTTGTATATAAGAGTATAATGGTAAAAGACATTATTAGTCCTTGGTAGTTAGTTTTTCTTACATGTTAGTCTTTGAGTTTTCTTTGTAGTTCTTATGTTAGTCATCCGGTTTCCAATGGCGGTCCCTAATTATTATATTCTTACATTACTACTAAAATTATGTAGTCCTAAAGGATTTTTATTTGTTATTTCGTTAGTCATTGGATTTTCGTTGTTAGTCCTTGACTTTAAAAAATATATATATATATTATGAGTATATTTTGTTTATGTAAAAGTTTAATAATGTGATATATGTAATTTCTTTATCATTAGTTTATATTTAAGGACAATAGTTTGCTAATTAACCCATAGTTTAAAGGATGTTTATGCATTTTTAGTTTCTTATGAACGATAAACTCCCATTATTAATCCTTGAAATTATTTACATTTTTAATCCCTAAAATGCACATAATATTTGACTGTTTGATACTTTATTTTGTTATAAATTATATAATATTTTTGTCATTTTATTTAACATAAAAAAAAGGGTCGGGTGAACCTACATCCCGGGTTATGAGGTAGCGTGTGTTACATCGATTTGGATTTATCATAAAAAAATTATTTAGTTTAGGCATATTAAATTTACTCCCGCCGCAACGAGCGGGCCAAAGTTACTCGTTATAACTATATAAGTATTAAAAAATTAATATAACTTTGTAGACAAATCTTAAACATTACAAAACCATGGATTTATGAGTTGTCATGATATTTAACTTCAAAACACAGTTATTAAAATTTTATTACCTGTTATGGGATATCCCAAAATGTATAAATGTGTTTTAGTTAATCAAAAGTGATTTTAATGGGTAAGGATGATATTTGATTGGAGAAAAGAATAGTTAACTTCAAAACACGGTTATTAAAATTTTGTTACGTGTTATGGGATATCCCAAAATGTATAAATGTGTTTTAGTTAATCAAAAGTGATTTTAATGGGTAAGGATGATATTTGATTGGAGAAACATTGACAAGGTGGTTTATCATCCATTCGATCCCATCATAAAACTAATCCAAGTCTACATTAAATTAAAAGTCAAACTTGTCACACTTTTTCCAAGCTTTTAGCAATTCAGTTAATAATTTTAGCACGTTTACTAAGGGTCAGTTTGCCAAGAATTTCGTTTATTCAGAGCAACAGAATACATGAAACATACACATAATTATCTTTAAATATATTATTTTCAATTTCTAATTTAAAGAGAAAACTGTCGAAGTATAAACTTTAATATTTATTCGAGTAGATACGAGTAACCAGTCACATATCACCACAAAATCCAAATTTATAATAAAACAGGGTCATGTCCCGAATATGATTGTTTTTTTAATTATAAAATTACTTTTTTTGTTAAAACATGGTTTTCGCTCTTCAGGTGATAATCCACGGGATTTGAAACCCTCTCGACAAACAGACTCAACCGGGTAAAGCCCTCTATTTTCAGAAGGTTGACGTGCCACTTTCCAGAGGTTGTTTGCACCTAGCAGGAATCGAACTTGGAACCTCACACCTTTTTAGTGTGATACTTGCAAGCTTTTTTACCACTAGGTCATCCTTGGGTGGTTTTTTAATATAAATTTTCTATTTAAACGATTATAAATAGGTAATTTTATCACATTTTACTCTATTTGGTTTGACCTGAACCCGAATGAACCTGGCCCAAGTTAACCCGAACTTGACTAACCGAAATTCAAATAAAACTGGGTTCAGGCATGCTATTTTTAATCTTGGCCCGATTTTAACCCGACTCGAGTAATCCCAAACCCGACCAACACCACTAGATACAGCCATGTCTATTTTTCTAAGTACCGTTAAATAAGTAATACCATAATTTTTACAAATTTGCATTTAACATTTCACATGTAACACATTTTTAAAAATCGTAAATGAAAGAGAAAAATATACATTAACAAAATAGTAAGGTATGAAAGAGATTTTGAGGAGTATTTAAGAAAAAAAAGACTGTATAGGCGTCAGCGAAGAACCTCTATAAACTTATTATATGATAGTTTTTACGTGGCTTCTTGCTGCGTATCATTCATCCTTTTTTTTATGTCTTCGTAAATGAATAACACTTGATCAAGAAGGGAAATATAGGTTCAAGTTTAAAAAACAAAAGTAATTGTCGATATATTCTTATGTGTATATGGTTCAACAATGTTGTATTGTATTTTTCCTTATGTTGTGCAACTTCTATGTAACGAAAACACTATGTCTATTAGTGATAGACTATCATTATCCGTTTACTTAACATCTATTCACCAAAAATGTGATTAAGTCTACATGATTTTTTTTTAGATTCGGCTAATCCATTTCCAAAAAAGTTGTTCAATAACTCAAATTTTAAATGTTCTTGAACAAGCATGATTGTCTGCGCGTTGCTGCGGAGCGTTATTTTTTATTGTTTTTATTTATTTATTTTGTGCGGGTTTATTTTTCGCTCTCATATTTAATAGTTTATTTTTTTTATATGGGCTTATGTGTTGGGTCTCATGTCGCGGGTATTTTTGACGCGCGTTGCTGCGGGGCGTTATTTTTATTTTTTATTTATTTTGTGCCCCCTTATTTTTCGGTCTTATGTTTAATAGTTTATTTTTTTATATGGGCTAATATGTTGGGCCTATTGTCGTGGGTATTTTTTTATCCGAGTAAATCAGTATTTTTGTAATTTTTTTTCTTATTTTGTGTCGAGCAAATTTTTTTTCATATTATTTTGTGTGGGTTTATTTTTTCGGTCTCAGGCCTCATGTCGCGGGTATTTTTTTATCTGATAAAATTACAGTACTTTTGTATATTTTTTTCTTATTTTGTGTGGACCATTTTTTTTTTTCTATTCTTTTGTTTTGGCTGGGTTTATTTTCGGTCTCATGTTTAATAGTTTGTTTTGTTATATGGCCCTTAGTGTTGGCATCATGTCGCGGGTATTTTTTATCTAAATAAATCAGTATTTTTTGTAATTTCTTTTCCTATTTTGTGTTCCTGAAACAATTTTTTTTTATATTGCGTATTCCAAAAAGAAAAAAACCAAATGGGCCGGCCCAAAAATGGGAGGCAAAAAAAACACTGTAGCACCATGGCAAGAAATGACGTCGTGTGTTTTAGTTAATCAAAAGTGATTTTAATGGGTAAGGATGATATTTGATTGGAGAAAAGAATAGTTAGTTGATTTTTAAAACTTTGTGCAATGTGAAAATGAACAACTATTTTGAGACAGAGTATCTAGAAAAAGATAATTATAATTCTAAAACAATAAAGACTCCTAATGTAACTCCAACATATCATTACTAGATCAAGGAGCCTTCAAAACCATAAACTTCTTTCTGCGGAGTTGTCGCCTCATGTGTTGAAAATCTACAAAATAAATTTCATAGAGAACACACAAGTAACAAAGTGAGAAATTCCGTTTTACCACATGTATGTAAATCTGTCTGGATTTTTAATTCTTGAACAGAAATTGTTTCAAATACGAGTTGAAAACGAAAGTTATAACTACACGTCTTGACTTGTTTGGGTGGCTGTTTAGATATGAAGATGCAAGAATCCATATGCACTACCTTGTTTACATATTATAATTTTGAATTGTTTTCCTAGAGAGTCAAAAGAAAATAAGATTTCTAACAGTTTGATCAAATAATCAAAATCACTTTGAAACCACACGTCCAAACTCCTAACACCGCCTAAAACTATCAGTCCATTATATTGCCAATTTGACTAATCTTTTCAAGCACAAAGAAATATAAGTTGGCGTGTTCTTGAAAAAAATGCGATCGCCAGATACATAATCAGCCCCTGTAGGATATAAATTGCAAGGTCCAAGTCTGATAAAAGTACGCTACATCAAAATATCCGACATAAAACCCTAACGTCTCAAGTTTCAGCACCTTTACAGTTTCTTCGGCCAATTCTTGTATCAGTCACATCCCATCATTCCTGCAAGTTCCAAATTTTGCATTACAGACAATACTACATTTCGTAGTGATAAAAATCTGGTGATGATCAAACTAGTTGAAACGGTCCAGCAAAATAGAAAACCGTACAGAGTGGTATTATGATTACACATATTAATAATGTGGTCAGTGAAATTGGCCTACGGTGTGATACTATTGCGTGCAATTAACTTTAATTAGCAGTAGGCAAAATGATAAAACAGTTTAACCTTTTCACTTGCGTATCTCAACCAGAATTAATATACTTTGAATGTGATGGTCAAACTTTCCATCCAATTGTATCAAGTTAAATTGGTAAGTAAATCAAGGCAAAATAACCTTTATACGTGAACTAAGAGGGTGTTCGGTTATCACTTTATCTGAGATTTATAATAGAACATACCATGACTTGGATATAATCAACTTTGCTTTACTAAAGCTTCAATATCAGCCCCGACTTCAGCAACTTTAGAATCTTTTGAGGCTTTTGCTACTTTGGCGACACTCCCAACTTCAAAATCCAACGCTATTTTCTTTACAAGTCCCTCTAACATCTGTAATTAGATTACATAAAGACGCTAAAAAAATGTGGAGAACTATTAATGAAATGCTGGTTCAAAGGTGGACTATATGTTCGACCATCAACACATTTAGGTGGAACATAAGTGTATGATAAAGGCCGATTTTAGGACAAAAGGGATGCTCGGATGTGAATCTTGAAAGTGATGTGATATTTAATAATCAAAATCTGTGATAATACTGACTCTATTATGCCTATGTTGTTTTAAGTTGTAATAATTAGACAATTTGATGTTTGAGTTGAGTGTTTGGCAAATTCTGATTGTTTACAAATTATAGATAAACTCGACCACATAAATGTGAAGAACGGAAGAAACTCTGGAATACGAACAAAAGGCTCTAAAACTAGGTTAAAATATGGTGTGAATAGGTTGCTTTACATTACCCTTAAAATATGTTTTTCCAATCATTTACAAGACTGATTATTACGGCTACAAGTCGTAATAATCAGATAATCACTTCAAAAAGGTAAATCCAGAAACCCGTTACCAACCTCTGTTGCAAACAAATCATCATTTGTGCACCGTGGCTTTTCTTATTAAAGGCTATTTTAGACAAATAACAGAGTCACTCAATTTCCTTAACATTAGTGGCAAGTCGCGTATTACAATTTTCATAAGGATGCAGAAATGTATGGATGGTCTCGGCAATGCTAATAATCCCTATCATTGGCTTAAAAAACAAAATAATCTGGATGTTATCTTGGATTTCTTAATCACTCCAAGCTAATTAACACATCATCGCAATAAAATTATCAAAGTAAGTCTTAAATGAAGACAGGTGAGTATTGCAACTAATTACAAGTTAAACATACCAGTGAGCCAATGGCAACTAATGCTCGGTATTTTGCATCAACTTCCAAAGTTTCCCCTTCCGCAATCTGTAGAAGAAAGTAACAAAGCAGAATTACCTTAAGATCAGATAGCTCATTTAAAATTGTCTATATAAAAGATATAGCTTCAAAAATGCAGTCTCCAAGAATATTTATAAAAAAATAGATTAGTATTGAATAACAAGTTCTCTAATCATATTTGACACACTAATTGCATACAAAAAAGGCAAAAAAGTGTTCCAGGTTAGATACCCTTTGACCCAATTTTGACCCAGTACCCAACTCGCCCATTTAACGACAAATATATTTTACCGCTCTAACGACACATATTTTATCCCTCTAATAATTAATAAAAAGGTTTATTACCTCCAGAGCTGCTGAAAGAACGTGAGCTTGACCTTCTTCATCCTTCTTATCAATCAACAGCACAGCATAGCTATTAAGTTCAAAATAGATGAAAGTGTAAGCTTATACAGTAACAGATAACTTCCAAGTAATTAGCGAAGAACTGAAGATGCTTCAAATACGAAGAAAATTGCGGGATATGTTTATAGAGGATATGAAAATAAAAAGCATGTAATGCGTTGATAGACTTCAAACGCTATATATTTAGTCTTCGTATGTAGAACGAACTTATATATTAATTTATTCTGGAACTGCTTGAAGAAATATAACAGCTTTGGCACAACAGTGCATTCTATTTTCTTTAAATACATTATTTTTATTGTAACGCATCCAAATAATTATATACCCCATTTAATCATCATCATCATCCTCGGTCACAATTTTACAATGCAGTATAAATTTAAAGCGAAGTGATTAAATTTAAAAAAACAAAGAGCTATAATCAAGAAAACAAGTATACTATAGGGAAATGAACTTTGGAAGTATAAGAAGTCAAATCAATCATGGACCTGACATCCCATAAAAAAGTTGATGATTTTATAGACAAAAGACCATTATGTTAATGAGCTAATAGTTGTTGCTTTGGTTCCGTAATATATTTGTTGCCTTTCTAAATAAAATATATATGAATATAGATATATGTATGCCAAGTTTGCGGCTATAGTTACATCAGATATATGATTTCTGAGTACTTACTTGAGTACCAATGTAGAATAAGACACTTGGACATTCTTATTTGGAGATGAGTAACAACTCGCAAATGCATCAAAAATCTACAAGGTCAGGAAAATGAAAGTAAATTATAATTTATAATAAAATATACAGTAAAACAAAGAAAATGAGAAAACTAGATTCCGATAAACAAACATAAATGTATACAAAGTTCAGACATACCTCAACACGGTGCTTTTGCAACCAGAGATGGTAGCCTGAGTTCTTGAAAAGATTTACCACCGCACGGAGGCTTGTCAGAAGATTCGGTGCAAGAGGACTACTTGTTACCTTTTTAATCAACTCCATGAATATATCTGAAGAACCAATTATATATCCATAATTATTCCTACCATTAAGAACATTCATCATCGTTATTAGTTTGTAAGAAATTAGCATACATACCATTTTCATCATTCTTGAGAACAGTCAACCCGTCTGGATGCAGAATGACCATCCTTAATACGTCAATAACTGAAAGAGAAGAAAATTTTATAACAAATTCAGTATACTGTGTTTAAAATGTTTGTGCTCAAAAAAATAGCAAATGATCTTATGACTAAAACTATGAACAGCAATGGAGAATTAAAATCAATTTATCCTTGGTACTACTAAACCAACAACAAAAATTGCTAATATCCTTTCAATTTTTTACCTTTACATGTACCATATTCAATATAAACAAAACAGCCATAGGCTTAGTAAATTAACTTATTGCACAAAAAGTTAATGAGAGAAAGCATATAACAATATGGGAATCAAACAAAGTTATTTAACAACTTCGAATTCAAGGAATCGGAAAGTCTGAGCAACAAAATCAAGCCTCTTGAAATTCTTAAGGTTCATGAGTATTATGAGGGGTTTAAGATATATTTCAAGGGTCTATGAATCAGTGATCATGAGACACTTAGAAAGTCATTAGGTGGGATTGGTGTCGCGATTTGTGATCAAAGTGATCGTTGTGTGATGTAAGTGCGTAAAATGGTTAAAATTGATGGTGAAACGCGACATAATAGCTGTTGAGCTAGGGTTAAAACGTGTTCACATTTTCTGGGACGATAAGTTGGTTTATAACCCTAGCTCAATAAGTTGGGACTACATTTTGTCATAAGCTTTCAGTCAAGTATGATCCTAATAGCATATCTAATTTACGCAATAAAAGTTTTACATCACTTAGTATCAAACCCGGTCATACCCGGCCATGTAACAATAAGAATACCATATAAGTGACTTAAGAAAACATATACATACAATCAGTAACAGAGCTTGAACTTTTATTTTGGGAGGGCAAAAGATACACATCTTGTATTTTGGGAGGGCTAAAAGCTACTGTAATATATTTCTTTCAAATATACAAATAGCATATAAAAAATACATTTGGCACATAAGTATTTGGAGGGCCACCACCCTCTGTGGTCTCAGTGCTACTGATAATTAGAACACATGTTATTTTAATGTGAACACAAAACAGAATAAGGATGACCAATCAGGCACAGCAGAAATACAGGTCATATTAGATAACAACATATATATGCTCCCTAGAATAACAAATATCGATTTGGTTGATCAAAATGATCTCACCTGGAAACATCATCGAAATAGGCCATGATTTTAATAACTTCAGCAATAAACTGATGTCAGCATCTGAGAATTTACTAGTATGGTAATGTGATGTGTCCTTCAATATCTTGGCTATGGCGCCGAATCTTGAAGTCTCAGTGTCACTTAGTGACAAGCTCTGCTGGTCCTAAAATAGAACAAAAACAAAAATCCAAGAATTTAAGTTATGAGAAACAACTGTGTAAAACATCTATGTGGGCAACACAATAACGCTACCCCTATAACACAAGAATTGCAATGGCTACCTTAAATGTCCACTAACAAATATGGCATTTATCAAAGCCAAATGTCAAAATTTCTTTTAGAATTCCCCATACTACTTTATACTTTTTAGAGTTCAACAATTGAATATAATATTTACATAAGGCGGACACACATGCATTCTCTCAAGACATCCTAAACAAATAGAAGAAAGAACACAATGATACTACCGAACAATATACAATGGATGATATATGCGCGCATAAAACTTACTGGGTCAGACAGTAGAGCATTATTAAATTCTGAAATCTTCTTAAGGATCCCATCAAACTGAGCCGCATCAAAAACAAGCATTCCTTTCTGGGAAAAAAATGTTTGTCAGTTATCAATACTGCACTCAAAAATGCACCCAAAAGATCAAACATGAAGAAATATAACATGTGGAATAAATAAAGAGTTTGACTGAAAGCTCTTTGGCCATGGTTAATGTAACAACCAGTTTGTGTCTGGCAGTTACATTATAAATTTAAGTGATCCATATTGGAACAACTCAATCAAAAAATGAACAATAAGTGAATAAAGAAGTATTTCAAAAACAAAAGATTCATGAATGATTTGCAGAATTTGCTATTTATTCTGTAAATTTATCGATAATAATTGTTAATATTAGTTCAATCACTTGCCAAAAAGATTAAAATCAGCGTGCTTAATCTCATGCACAAACTTCAAAAAGATGTTAACAGATATTTATAGAAGCAAAGATCATATACATCAAGATAGTAAGTTGGTGTTCATACTTTCCTCTAGATTTGATATAGCTAACAAGTTATCTAACTAAACCCAATAACAGATGAAATTGTACTTCACTTAGAAAAATATTGACGCTCTGGGTAATATAGACTACAGCCACAGATTTACGACTACAAAAATGTAAAATGTAGCACTAAACAAATGAGAGCTAGTTATACACGCTAGTTATACATTGAACATACCTTGGGAATATGTTTGAATGTCAGTTTGGCTGACGTGGCTGTTTCCAATGCAAAGAAGAAGCAATTAAATAGGGTGAAGAAAAAGAACAACATATAGACATGAATACTCAACCAAAAAGAAACTTCACTAAAAAATCAGCACATACCAGGCATTGAAGACTGTCCTGGTACATAAGCATTGGCTGAAAGATACACAAAACCAGTCAATTAAAACTATTAGATATTGGAAAACATAAGTACTGGATCACGTCATAATGTACTTACAGCCAGTGTATGGATCACGAAATGATGAATCAAGAATAAAATCTTTTTGTCCTGAATTTTGTAATATAAACTCTACAACTTGTTGACGGTAAGAAAGAGGAAGATTCTCCTTAAGAAGCCACTTATCAGCTGTATCATATACATTATCTGTAAATGCCACACAAAATAAGTTGTTAAAGTTAATGATGGATTACAGTTGTGACATAAAAGAAGCAGCACGATGTTATTTATATAACAAGACACGTCTCAGTAGTTGAATTTAAGCATACAAATAAGCATTTAGTAATTTTTTCTTCTTGGAAATTGATGGCTAAGACGAGGCTAAGGATACAGCACATTACTAGCACTACAGCATAAACATTATCCATTGTGTTACCAAAGCATATCTTGAGATAAAAACATAAAGTACCTGATCTATTATAAGGCAATTTTCGAATAGGTTCACCATCTCCAATATCGACATCGAACACTGGTTCACAAAATTTTTGGGGTATCAGAAGAAGAAAAAAATGAAATAGTGCAAATATAGCCAAATAAAATCTCAAAAGCCTGACCATAATCATATTGTACTCCATCATGAACAGGGCGCTTTACGCCATCATCAGGCCCATCAATTACTTCACCAATCTGAAATGGCAAAACAGATGCTTATTATTAAAATAATGAAAATGGATTTGAGAAATAAAGATCAGAAATAGATGCAAAAACATGAATGATACCTACCCACATCAAGATATGAAAAATATCTTTAGGTGAGCCAATAACACTATATAGTATTATACATGAAAACCAAAATTCCCAACATAGTCACTAATCTTCTTAGACTGCTACTTTGTAATCAGTGGCTTGCATCTAAGAACTGACTTTCTATCATATACCCTTACACTAACACTTTTAGAGAGTAGTAAAAAATTAGGCATGGCTGTTAAGAGTAACTTGGACTGTGGTGGATGAAAAAAAATATTCTGCATTCTAGAGGTAGGAATTGTAAAAATTTGACACTCTGTAAAAGAGTGAGATATTTGAGTGTATAACATTTAGTCGACCGAAAACCAAAGAAACAATATGACAAACTAAGAGCATTAACAATGCTCAAGTCTTTATAAACTTTGCTTTTGACAACTCATCTTCACATCATATATTTACACCAAAAAGTCATTTACAAGTAAAAGTCTTTCTAAAATTTTTTCATGAATAAACAATTATCATAAGATAAGATTGTTGGGAGAAAAACATTTGCCAAAAGCTTGAACTCCAATGAAAAAAGAAACTTTAATACCATGTTTGTAAAAAAAGACATGTATCATATATGTTAAATTTACCTACAAACATTGATACTATAAGAATTGACCTAAGCACAAAACCCTATCTTAACATGTATAGAAAACTACCTTATCCCACTTTTGTTCCCTCCCATTCCAAGCATATGCAACACCATTATCGCCTTCTCGTACAACTATCGTTTGCCCATCCTTGGTTCCTGATCATCACACAATGGAAGAAATATTATATTAAAACACATGATGAACATTATCACCCTTGACAACTGGACTATGGAAGAGGCATGACACTAATTGTAATTATATTCTACTTTCTCCTCCATCATTCAAAATCAACAAGAAACATTGGTATCTAATAGGAGCCTAATCCACTACTAAGCTTGACTTCTTGTTAAAGGAATCCACAGTTGGTCGATCCATATATGAAATTGGATTGATGAACATAACTTTGAATCCAAAGCCCAATGAAAACTATTAATTTTGATTTATGAAACCGGGTGTCATCCAACATGTGCTTTTGTTATTGAAGACTAACTCATTTCTTGCAATCATTAAACAGTGATTTCGAAAGAATAATGATTAACTTCTAGAGTTCGAAACCTCAACCTCACTCTAGCCAAAAAGCTGATAAAAGTTCTTTTGTATACCCAATAACCCAAATCACTGACTTTAAGAACAGTGAAACCTAATGTACAATAACTGCAGTTTACCGCTTGCAATCTGGTTTTCAACCACTTGGAATCTAGTTTTCAAAAACCGCTTGCAGTGCGGTTTAACTTCTAAAAACAACACGAGAATATATCCGATTACTTATTACAAAAAAGACATATAGTGCGTGTTCGCTGTTTTCTACCAACTAGAGCTTTTCTTTTTCATTTTTAAATGTTGGTTGCGTAAGAAAAAAAGTAGGAACTACAAGTGTTAATGCTAACTACTTTCTTGAATAATCTTATTACAAACAATGTGGGAACAAATAGACAAAAAAATAGCCCTGAATCTACAATCTATATATATAACCCTAGCAATAACAATCTAATATAACCAATTGACATTCATATACTGCTCAAATAACATAATCATATAGATTCAATTGGCCAAATCTCATCAAATATAAAAAATAAAAATAAGCCGATGGTACCTGGAGCCTGCAAAGCCTCTAGACCAGGTAATTCCTCCAATTTCAAGCCTCCAACTCTCTTTCTAACAAAAACAAAAAATAAGATTGATTTAGCTACACACGATCTGATACCTACAACATATAAGATACTTAGTGCAGCTCATTGTTTGTTCAAAAAACTAATACAGTATCATTTATTTAAGTCTGAACATAAATGGTACCAAAAAAATGAAAAATGTGGCCTAGGTGTGTAGCCATACAATATGTTTTTGAACCCATACAATTTCTGCTTAACGATATCTAGTGTTCTCTGAAGCTAATTTACATGACACGGCGTTATCTAGTTTACACTCTCCTCCGAAATCATCATTTTTTGCAAGATCAAAGATGAGGACTAACTTGAATGCAAGAGTAACTACAAAGTGAAAAATGGAAAGCTGCTATTGATCATATGATAATGGTACTGCTTGTGATATAAGCCAGCCATCAAAATTTTCAACACAAAGGCAAAAAAGGATAGCATATTATCTATAAAGAAAGTGGTAGATACCTGCTGCCCTTGTATTGAGAAAGTAAAGACGCGTATGCCTCAAGTTCATGACTCTCAGCTATCCTATCCTGATGTACAGTCCAAACACGTGCCACACCATCAGAACATGCAGTCACGATATCACCATTTTCCAGGAATTTAACATCCCAGACACAACCAGGATGATCTATGCTCTGAACACATACACCATCTACAAGCGAAACACATTTTTTTAACGTTAGTTCACATAAGTTGAAACTCAATGATATATGTGAAACATATACTATACATCTAACACGGGCTACATACAATCACAACAATTATCGTGATTTTACTGACTAAAGTAAAGACCTTCTAAAATATTATATTTTAGTTCCTTACTTCAACTTAAATATTTTCAGTAACTAGCAATATGCATTATTAGCATCTTCATACAGCTCAAAAAATATCAATTTTTTTTGTATAGGTATAGCCAGTAACAATACCCTTTATGCAAAGGACAAGATATATCACCTTTCCATATCTTTGCCGAACCATCCTCACTACCACTTGCAACGAGCCCAGATTTGTGTGCATCAACAGAATAGACAATGGCTGTGTGACCAACCATTTCCAGTAATACTTCACCAGTGAGTGCCCATAACCTGATTGAACTGTAATTCAAAGACCAAAATGATCAGTCAGATTTAAGAACGGAAGGACTGAAAATTAGATGAGTTTGTACATACACAAAATGGAAAATTTAGTAAAGATGGTGGTTACATCTTACACAGTTGATAAAGCATGCATGTGTCAAGTAGCAAACAGATGTAACACTCTTTAAGAAATTTAGTTAAGGATCATGCATACGCTCAAAGATCAATAAAGGAAAAAATTTAGGATAAAGCAACTCTCGTAAGACGTACAGTGAAGCCGCAAAAGGTAAGACATAATAAGTTCTATTATTATATCCAGAGGTAAGTTGAAAACAGGCTATCAGAAACTTTCTAGAACTGATTTGAAGTACCAAAACCTCTGCTAAAATCCTAAAGAAGTTGCTAATTTGATTCTTATAATTTTTTACAAGAATCTCCAAGTCAAAATGCAACATATTCTAAATTATAGCTGAATACAGCGAGCTATCGACACCTGAATTTAAAAAAGCATATATTGTCTAGATGTTATGTCGCTAAATGCAGTAAAACCAATGACAGGCCAACCAGAATATGTGAGAATTACAAATTTATTGCTACAGTCGATTTTTAGATTATTAGGTCCCGAAATAGTCAATAAAATAAACATTGAGATAATTTTAGATCCCAAAAAGGGTGTTGAATAGCAAGTTTATGAGAATTTCAAATTTATTGCTACAATAGATTTTTAAATTATTAGGCCCTGAAATAGTCAATAAAATAAACATCGAGATAATTTATAATCCCAAAAAAGGTGTTGTATAGCAAGCTTTTGAGAATTTCAAGCTACAGTATTTCAAGCTACAGTGGAATTTTAGATTATAAGGTCCCGAAATAGTCAATAAAATAAATATTGAGATGATATAAGATCCCAAAAAGGGTGTTGGATAGCAAGCTTATAGCTAAGTTCAACATATATGTATGGCTTGTTTTCTTCCTTTGCTAAAAAAGCAGACTACTGATTGTGTCATAGCATCTACCGGAGTTTTTTAACACTATCGATGAAAGTATTACAGCTCAGAAATCAACCTCATAGTCTACGATGAAATTTTAAGTAGATCATTTAAACATTATAGATGTACAATATAGACAGAAAGCATACCCATCATGCGATGCAGACAGTATTCCCAGATCAGGCATTATGGCCAAACCTCTCACTGTATCTGCAAACCGAAGAGAGAGTAAAGCAGATATTAAACATGATTCATTTCCGCAGCAATAAATGCATTAGCATACCAGCTATTTGCTCAAGTAAAACAAGCTCATATACATTGCACATACAGATAAAGTACAGCTAGTTCACAATTACAGAAAAAAAGAGAGCAAACATGCATTCACCCTGTGTGTAGAAGCAATTGAAATTTTATAACAAAACTTCGCTATTAATAAGCATACGCAGTCATGGTTTCTACACGCTTAAGGAGACAGAGGCAAAAACATACCTGTATGCCCAGTAAAGGTATGTGTGCATTTGCTTCCCTTCCATAGCTTAATAGTGCTATCGCTTGAACCTGAAATACTAGTATGTCAGAATCTTCTACCATAGCATAATCAGCTAAGAAACAAATAAATAATAGAAAGTAGGAAGCTGAACATGACTTGAAGAGTTGTACATATTAAGAAGATAAAAGAAAAGAGATGAATGACGATGAACTGGGCAAGTCTGGAGATTTGGACGAACAAAAACAGATACATATTCTGAGAGAGTATATAGAAAGCATGGTGAAAGTAAATCCAAAGAGAGGTGTATTTTAACCTGTAATAAGCTCGCCCGAAGGTAATGACCTTACTGCTTGGATCGGTGCCTTGTGAGCTTCCCAAACCTCAATTTGATGTTCTCCATTCCAGCGTCTTATTGTACTTCCAGAAAGAATAAAAGGGAAAACCAAAATTAGCCACTATGACAGGCAAAAGCTCATCAAATATATGTGAATATAGCAAAACTTTCAACATGAGACAACAGTTCGCACTGCATTCACTATGTGGCATTTTAACCGGAAAAAATTTAGTTTTTGAGCATCTGTAAAGACATAAGCAATTCGACAAGTTTTACTCAATAAGGAAAATTAGACCTATTTACTCTATGCACGTAAAATATCAGAATGGGCGAATGGCTAAGCCATGAATACAGTCAAGACCCACAATGTCGGTTTTCATCCTTTCTCTCAGCTGATAAAGCAAGCACTAACTAAACAATTTTGCAATAACCCTGTGACAATATGCTAGCATCTGCATCTATTATAACCATGAATCCATAGTTTTAAATGCATTTGCCGCAGTTTGCATTGAGCTTGTATCAAGACTAGTACTCCACACTATCAGTTGAAGACCCATCATTCTTAATATAGAAACATTATGATTTCGAGTACTTAACTTCCATCAAATTTCTTTGCATGTCTCAGAACACATATGAATAAGAAGACAAAAACTTCTCATTCTACAGCCTTACAATCCAAAAACACATTGCATAACGGTCAATGGTCCATATGAATAACTAACATCAGTAGTCACTACAGTAATAGTTAGAACAATTAACTAACCAATCAACAGATGCTGATACAACGTCTGATCCATCCAAAGTAACTCCTGTGACTTGCATTTTATGACCCTTAAGCGTCTGAACTTTCTCTCCAGTTGCTAGATTCCAAACCATAACTAGTGTGTCCATCCCACCAGATATAAGACCACCCTCTGGAAACTGTTCATTTGGTGAAACCCACGCAAGTGGTCCAACAAAACTGGTATGCCCAAGAAGTATCTTCGAAAAAGTGAAAGCATTGCTGTTACTCTGCTCTAAAGACCAGAACCTAATGGTTCGGTCTCTTGATGAAGTTGCTATGCCAGCATTGTCGCAAACACATATACCACGAACCTAGCAATTAAACAAGCAAAAGCATTAACACTCGTAATGAAACACATATTACCCATGATCAAGTCAACATAAACTCTTCTCGAAATAAATGTATACAAAAAACAAGTCCCGCGGACTAATAAATTCAAAAAAGAGTATCGAGCCTACCTATCTCCATGATAGCTGCGATACTAAGATTTTAAAACGGATTAAACAGCATCGAAATACAATTCAAAATCTGAAACCAAAATTACAGCTTTGAAAGCATAGTATTATTTTAAGCCCTAAAAAACTTAATTTCTTAAGTACGTAGTAATTAATTACGACACATGCAACTCTTCACTTGTTAAAACTAAATCTTCTCTTATCCGTCTTAATTTTTAACTCTCTCGTATCATAACCAACGAATGTAAACTAACGATCCACTTCCTATCATCAATCAGATAAACCCTAAAGTAACATAACAACTCCAAAGAAAACACCAAATGCGGCGCCAACCACTTGACACAAATTCGCAACTTTCATCGTTTTTCATAAAACTACCAACACATTCACCTCATCAGCTCAAATTTAACTCATTTAGTACAATCATATCAACAAACTCAATCAGCAAGTAATCAAACACTTCAGCAAACGAATCAACAAGTGAAAAGGCCAAAAGGGTAAACTAATTAACAGCTTAATGTCAAAAACAACACAGTGTTTAATGAATTACAACAAATGAGTATCGATATAATATAAGATACATTGATCGTCTCCGACAGTTAAATACTAATCATAAAAGAAAGCCAGGTCAACCAACATTTTATTAAGTACAAATAGTTCAATTACCACAATCACATCAACAAAACGATCAACAAGTAATCAAACTAATATCACTAGCTAAACACCGTATGAAACAAATTGAATTATAGACATATGATACACGTGCATCGTCTTTAACCATTAAAGGATCATAAAACAAAGCCAGTACAAGTTGAAGTCGCATTTAACAAAATCACGTCGATCAACAAGTAACCTAACTGATTAATTCGTATGACCAAAACAACAAGTCGGCAACATATCCATAAAAAGCCGATTCACGTCACATATAACAGATTTTCACAACAATACGATCAAAGTAAACGATTAACAGGTTAAATAGTAGGAGTAAAACAGCACATTACAAAATTGTTCAATATTCAGTATTAGAAACTAATTAAATATGAGTAAAGTAGGAAGAGATGATACGTACATCGTCTTCGTGACCTTGAAGCTGACATCTTAATTTGTACTCGCTGAAATCGATATCCATCGCCATATCTCAGAGCTTGTTTTTAGGGTTTGGGAAATGATGAATGAAGTGAAATTGGGGATTTTATGATTTCCGGTTAGTTAAATGGATCGTCTCTTTCGATTATTTCTTCTCCAAGACAACAAGGTTTGATATTTTTAAAGTTTAAACCCCTATTATTCTTTGCTTATTTGAGTGCTTATCTATATTATGATTATGATGAAGTTGTTATAAGTTGCTTAAAAATAGCTTCTCATCTTTGGATTTTCTTATTTTCTATACAGTAAAAATAGTATTAATAAAATTAATAATGTGATAAAAGATTTATAAAGTAAATTGAATAATCAAAAAGTAAGAAAACAAGAAGAAAACTTTTCTTGGCGTTTCAAGTTGCTCTAATACCAACTTGAAACGCTCATGAAGAAAAGAAAAAAAAAATTGTACATCAAGTTAGTTATACGGTAAACCTCATACGCCGTATAGCCTATGCTTTGTATAGTAAGTATAAGTAGGGCTGAGCATCATGTCAAAACCGAACCGAATCGAAAACCGACTTTAAAAAAAACATGAGCCGAAAACGGACCAAAGTGAACCGAGCAAAACCGAAACTGATAACCGTAAATATACAAAACCGAAGACCGAACCAAAAATGGTCCGTTTGGTTTCGGTCAGCTCGGCTCTGTTTGTTGGTTTGGTTCTGTTTTCGGATTGTTTTGCTCAGCCATAAGTATAAGTACTTAAGGAAAACCTTTTTCTATTTAGAAAAAGTTGTGCAAGTGTTTGGATGAAAAAAGTTATTATTTATCCTAGAAACTAAGATTTAGGTTCATTTGGATACAAAGTTTTTTGTGGATACTAGGGGACCAATCTCCACCCTTCATCTTCATCTTAATCTAATGGATAAGATTAAACCCAAAATATTTTTCAACCTTTTTTTTTTAAAATTTAAAATCTCTCAACGTTTCAATCGTCAAGCGAAAAAAAAATTCACATCACGGAACGAGCATTTAATGATTTTCTATAGATATCTCACTTTGATATACTTTCGACAAAAAAAAAATTTCAAGTTTGTGTCGTTTTTTTCAAAATTTTTTCACACTTTTTGTCACGTTTTATTTTCACTTTTTTCATTTTTTGTTCACGTTTTTTCACGTTTTATACTTTTGATATACTTTCGACAAATTTTTTTCCCTTTTTCACGTTTTTTTGTGTTTTTTTCATATTGTTTTTGACTTTTTTCTCGTTGAAAATTGCATGAGAATTCATAATCTGATATTTTTTTTAGATTTACTGTTAAATCATATATGATATTAGTGCTATGTCATATATGATAGTGTTATATCATATATGATATTAGTGCTATGTCATATATGATATTTAATTTTAGTGTTAAATCATATATGATATTAGTGGTATAATCTATATGATATTTAAATGCAAAAAATTTAACAACGGAAAGAAAAAAAAAACGTCGAAAAAAACGTGGAAACACCGGAAAAAAACCGAAAAAAAAACCCTTCTTTCACGGGAACAAGAAAAAAACGAAAAAAAAAAGGTGAAAAAACGTAAAAAAAAAACGTGAAAAAAACGTGAAAAACTGAAAAAAAAACGTGCGAAAAAAAGATGAAAAACGAATGTTGAAAAAAAAACGTAAAAAATTTTATTTGCGAAACGTATATCAAAGTGGATATTTTTATAGAAAGCTAATCTAAAATGCTTGTCGGGATGTTATATTTTTTTTTGCTTATACGTTTAAGGTTTTATGAGGTATTTAAATTTTAAAAAAATAGGTGAATAATTAAATGTTTTAATCACAAATTGGCATTTCTTTTTGATTGGAAAGATGGGGATGAGTCCCCTAGTATCCAACCTTTTTTTGGTATCCAATATAACTCTCCTCAGAAACTAAAGTGGTGTTTAGTTGTAGAAAAAATTTCATGTTTTTCTATTTCTAAATTCCTAAAGAAGGAGATGATTTTTCTTCTTTAGAGAAGAGTTGAGAATTTTAAAAACCTGATTATATAAGAGTTGTATTTTTCTTTTTAAAAAATGAAAAGATGTTTAGATGGATCTATTTTCACTTATTTTTCTTTTTTAATTTAATATTTTTTTCATATTATCTCTTTCTATACGATTATAAAAACAATAAAAAATAAAATACAAATGAAATTAATAAACTTAATACAACAATTCTTATGCCATATATTTTATTTTGTAGTATACTCGAAATTAACATTACCGAACATATATAAATCTCAATTAACATTACGTTTTTGTCAAATTTCTTACGTTTTCGTCCGTTTTTTTACGTTTTCGTCCGATTTCTTACGATTTCGTCCGTTTTATTACGTTTTCGTCATATTTCTTACGTTTTCGCCTGTTTTTTTACGTTTTCGTCCGATTACTTACGTTTTCGTCTGTTTTTTACGTTTCCGTCTTTTTTTTGCGTTTTCGTCTGATTTCTTACGTTTTGGTCTTTTTTTTACGTTTTCGTCAGTTTTTTTTACGTTTTCGTCTGATTTCTTACATTTTCATCTGTTTTTTTACGTTTTCGTCATATTTCTTACGTTTTCGCCATTTTTTTACGTTTTCGTCTTTTTTTACGTTTTCGTTCAATTTCTTACGTTTTCGTCTGTTTTTTACGTTTTTGTCCGATTTCTTACGCTTTTGTCCTTTTTTTACGTTTTCCTCCGTTTTTTACGTTTTCGTCTGGTTTTTTACGTTTTCTTCATATTTCTTACGTTTTCGTTCGATGTTTTACGTTTTCGTCCATTTTTTTTATGTTTTTTGTCCGATTTCTTAAGTTTCCGTCCGTTTTTTTACATTTACGTCCGTTTTCGTCAGTTTTCTTACGTTTCCGTCCATTTTTGTCTTTTTTTACGTTTTGATCTGTTTTTTAAAACGAATAAATACGTATAAAACGTAAGAAAACGAAGAAAGGGGTCAAAAAAACAAAAGAAAACGTCCAAAACAGAAGAAAACGGAAACGTAAGAAATCGATCAAAAACGTAAAAAACGGACGAAAAAGTAAGAAATCGGACGAAAGCGTAAAAAACGGACGAAAACGTAAGAAATCTGACGAAAACTTAAGAAATCGGACGAAAACGTAAGAAATCGGACGAAAACGTAAAAAATAGACGAAAACGTAAGAAATCTGACGAAAACGGGCGAAAACGTAAAAAAACGGACGGAAATTTAAGAAATCAGACGAAAACGTAAAAAACGGACGAAAACGTAAGAAATAGGACGAAAACGGAAAAAAACGGACGAAAACGTAAGAAATCAAACGAAAACGTAAAAAAACAGACGAAAACGTAAAAAACAGACGAAAACGTAAGAAATATGACGAAAACGGACAAAAACGTAAAAAAGACGAAAACGTAAAAAAAAGACGAAAACGTAAGAAATCGGACGAAAACGAAAAAACAGACCGAAACGTAAACAAACAGAAGAAAACATAAGTAATCGGACGAAAACGTAAAAAACGGACGAAAACGTAAGAAATATGACGAAAATGTAAAAAACGGACGAAAAACAACGTAAAAAACGGGATGAAAATGTAAGGAAATCGGGACAAAAACGTAAGAAATCGGACGGAAAACGTTAAAAAAAATGGAAAAAAAACCGACGAAAGCGTTTAACAAACGGCTGTATGCAACGAATACAAGTGTCAAAAAAGGTTACTCGAAAAACGCATAATCTTAATGGGTCGACCTGACCCAAAACCGTTTTTTTGACCCATGACCCGTTGACCCCTTTTTAAAAAACATGACCGTTTGACCGATCGGGGACCCATTTGAACCTAATGGACCCAACGACCAATCGACACATGTGCCAACCTCTAGATAGGGTTTAGAGAATATTTGGTATCATGTTTTTATTTGAAAACTTTAGGTACATAAATTGTCTAAGTGTTGTTTTGAGTTATTTTTTTTTTACTTTTTGTTTCCTTTTTTATTTGAGTTATTATTTAGTTTTATTTTGAAAGGGAAAAAAAATTAAATGGGAGAAATAGTAAATTGTGGTTTTATATTTTTCATATAAATTTAGAAAAAATGAGACTTTTGAGAATTTTTTGTTTTTTGAAAAATATTGGAAAAAAGTGCAACTAAATAAGTTTTCAGTTTTTCCATTCTTAAATGAAAAATTTTCTAGAAAAATAGGATATTTTTTCCCAACTAAGCACACCCTAATGGTGTGTTTGTTTTTGCAAAATATGTCTGAGTCACATCTGAGTCTTATCGGTCAGACGCGGTCAGACCTTTTTGGTGTTTTTTTTTTTGCAAGTCAGACATGGTAAGTTTATAAACCTCATACTCAATCAGAGGTGTGGATTTGGTCTGACTCCCTCTTAACCATTGCAAAATATGGCGTGGAGTTGCAGAGAAAAAGAAATAAAATATATGAAGGAGTAGATGTGTTTGTGTTGAGAAGACAAATAGCATATTAAAATGAAATAATAGTACAAGTATATTAACAGTGAAATAATAGTACAAGTATATGAAAAATCAAGTATTCTTAACTAGAACTTTTATTATTTCTAAAACTACGTAAGACCTGCGATGAATACAATTTTGTTACCTTAGATCATGTATGTATCTGCAGTATAACGTTTTAGTGAATGTGTTGTAAAGAGGTTTGCAAATGCGCGCTTCGCGGCGGGGTGTTTACATTTTGTGTCGTTTTACGGTGATTTGATACTTGTTGTGACGTACTGAATAACGACTTGCTACGTATATACGTGAAAGTTAGATAAGACGGGCTTAATCAATCTTTGACATAACCAAATAAAAATATGTTAAAGCTCGTTCCAAAAAAATAAAAATAAAATAGCCCAAGCCCGAGCCCGAATCCAAGCGACCCGCGAGCCCAAGCGCAGACACTTAGCCCAAGTGTCAGGCCCAACTTGGCCCATGTACGTGCTAAATGTATAGTGTATATAATATGATAAATATTTTTAGGAGTTTTTGTAAATACTTTTAGTTTTGTTATCATTAAATAAACTTGACCGGATAATTTATGTAGTGATTTATCATGGTGTTAAATTTAAGATAAAAATGTGTTGTTTCATATTTACATAAAAACGTGTTGTTCCATATGTATTCGTTGTATTGCTATATACATAGTTTAATCAATACATACGTAAAAAATGGATAATTAAAGCTATTCAAATGTTTTTGACAAAAACAAACAATATTATTTCTTTCAGATTCAGACTTTATTACCACATCTTACCAGTAAGATGTGGTAGTCAGATTCAGACCTAAAACATCTTAATGAAACAAACACACCCTAAAAGAAAAATAAATAAATAAACAATGTAAAACACTCCCTGAGAAGTAATCGCGTTAGCTTGTTTTTTTACTTATCCGTTTAATAAATTCGAAAAGGATGATGAACTTTTTTAACTTGCAAGGTTATCACTTTATGAACTTCAATAAGTTTTAAAAAATAAATTTGCTAACTGATGAGGTTACCCCCTAGTTAGTAATGCAAATGGAAAAAAAATGAAATTGGAATGCAAGGCAACTTGCAACACAAATATGGGTACATACATCAGACACATCAACATGTAAGATTCTCAAAATCGAATATGAATATATGATTAGGATCAGATAAGATACGTAATCATTACAAATATTCCTTCATATCTTCAAGTAGCTTATCCTTTCATCCACTTTCATTGTCCAAGCCTTATCTTTTCAAGATTGTTTCTTAACTTATAAGTATTTGAGATATTCTCTTGCATATACGATTGTGCAGATATGATTCTGATATGATTTTGTTAGATAAGATTTTATTATAACGAAGAGCCTATAAAAGGGCATGTGTTATATCAGTTTAGGGATACTAATAGATAATTAGATACTTAGATAATATAAATTTAAGTTACCTCATGTATATTTATCAACTCCATCATTATTATAGGAGTTATCTTTGTAAAGTTTGTT